>JAIXND010000621.1:555761-580278 GCA_023646645.1 Varanus salvator macromaculatus
CCGGGCGCGGCCCGCGGGCGCAAGGGCAGAGGGCGGGCGGCGCGCCTACCGCAGCTGGGGCGGCGCGATCCATGCGTCCCGCGCGGCCTCTTCCGCGCCGTACGTGCCGTCCCTGCCGCCGCCGCCGCCGCCGCGGGCCTCGCTCGGGAACACGTTGCGCGGATCGCTGCCGGGCCGGGGACGGCGCACGCCGGCGGGGCTCGCCTCTGCGCGGCGCTGCCCTGCTCGCCGCGGGGCCTCCGCCGGCCCGTGAGCAGCGCGCGTCCTCTGGCTCGCCGCCGGTCGCCGCCGCCGCCGCCGCGCTCGGGGACCAGGATCCGAGCGCAGGGCAGGGCGGGGAGCCGGAGCGAAGGAACTGTTCCCAGGCTGTGGCGCTGCTTCCCACTTCGGGCTGCCCTGGGGGCAAGTCCACCGGGCCGGACTTGGGTCAGGACTTACTCTGAAGATTAGCGGGCTGAGGTCTCCAGCTTCTGACTACCGACTTGCCAAATGGATGCTTAATTTCAGGCCCCAGCCTGTACGGTGACGCTGTCCAGCCAGGATAACTCCACGCGTGTAAAACTTTGGATAGCCTTGCCCTTCACTGCAGAATCCTGACCCATCTGTACGAAGCGCATATACTGCGCAACACTTGTAGCTTCTGCATTTTAGCAAAAAACATCTTATAAAAGGCCTTGTCGACAACAAAGCCTCTTGAGGGCAAAGGGGTTCGTGTAGTTCAAAGGGTCTCACGATCTCTATAAGGTGGGCACTTGTTGGCTCTGCTTAGTCACCGATCATGCAATAAAGAGAACTCCTTTTTCCTGTTTTGCTGGCTGCTGAATTCCGGAAGTCTGCTAAGAAACAGGATTGGTGAACACAGTCAGGTAAGCTGCCAAGAGCCTGGCACGGGGCATGCAATTAGATGGGCTGGTGAAACATTAATTCACTCAACCTCTTTCTCAGACCTGGAGACAAGAGTATCTCGCTCCCGAATGCAGGCCGCTGAGGGCAGCGGTGCTGCACGGGGGTCTGGGCCGAGCGGGCAGGCCCCTCGGGGTGGGTGCTGTTCCAGACGTCGCGCTGACGCTGTCCTCCGGCCCCTTGCAGCTGGCCTGTCGGATGCCGCCCTGGAGGGCTGAGGGGCTGCCATGGAGAGCCGCGATGGAGGTTGCGCTGTGTCCCCCCACGTGCCTTTGGCTGCTCCCCGCCTGGATCTTGCTGCTGCTGCCAAATGGACTCGCTGCGGGGACAGTCCTGCGCCTGGGGGCAGAGCCCTGTAGAGACGGCCCCTGCCCTGGCGCGCTGACGTGGGCAGTGCACTTGTCTGCGCCCGAGGGATCGCCTCCCCCTGAGGACGAGCTGGACCTGCAGGCCGACAGGCTGGCGAAGGCGGCCGGCCTGGTGAACGCTGGCCGGATCGGAGAGCTCAAGGGCCACTACCTCCTTGGCTACTGGCCAGCGACCCCCCGCACAGGCCCGGACCTTGAGGCGGTCCAGCACTCAGTGGAGGCCATCTTCGCACAACACGACAGCGTGCGATGGCACGCCGAGCAGCAGCTGCTCAAGCGCTCCAAGCGCAGCCTGCACTTTAATGACCCCAAGTACCCCCAGCAGTGGCATCTGGTAAGCAGGGACCCCCGCAGAGCATGCGCCTGCTGCAGCAGAGGGGCAAGCTGGTTTCCACCCACCGCCTCGGACACCGTGCTTGCGACCCCCATCCAAGGAGCGCAAAGGTCCAAGGCGGCTGGGGGCACTGGGTTGCCCACCCCTGACCTAAAAGGCCTGGGCCTGGGCCAGGTGCCTTGGGCCTTGGGCCTCAGCTCCCCAGAGCCCCGGCCAGCGGTCAGGAACGGGGGAGCCCATCGTTCACGGGCTGCCCTTTCTTCACGCCTCTGAGAGCCAGGATGCAACTTACGGGTCGGGGGGGGCAGGTGCGGGACCAGCAGAGTTTGGGAGGGGTGGCCCACCTGGGCTGGGGTCCCAAATCGCCCCGCTTGCCCCACTGGAGGTCGGGGCGCAGGGTCTAAACCTCCCTGGGGTCCCCTTGGCGCCCGCCCTCCGCCTGCCAGCCGGAGCCACCTGAGCACAGCTGTCTCTCCTCCCCGTCGGCCCAGAACAATCGCAAGAGCCCGGGGATGGACATCAATGTGACGGGCGTGTGGGAGCGCAACGTGACGGGCCGCGGCGTGACCGTGGTGGTCGTGGACGACGGCGTGGAGCACACCGTCAAGGACATCCAGCCCAACTACGTGAGTGGACCTGGCTCTGCATCCTTTAGTGAAGCGGGGTCACCTCTCGGAGGCGTCTGCCGGGGAGTAAGCAGGAGTCCAGCCACCACGTGGATCAGCTGGCATTCCGTCAGGTCCGGGGGAGCTGTCCAGCTCCGCTTTCCCGAGACGCCCCCTCGCCGGTGCCTGTGTCCGCCTGGCAAGCGAGCAGTGCCAGGAGCCCCGGGAGGATGCCGGGCAAGGGCCAGACGTGGCCCAGGGTGGGGTGATGGCGAGGAAGCGACCCAGTGCCGGCTCCGGCCTCTCCTCAGAGCCCCGAGGGCAGCTACGACCTGAACTCCAACGACCCGGACCCCATGCCCCACCCGGATGAGGAGAACGGCAACCACCACGGGACCCGCTGCGCAGGGGAGATCGCCGCCGTCTCCAACAACAGCTTCTGCGCTGTGGGAGTGGCCTACGGGAGCCGCATCGCAGGTAGCGCTCCTTGCTGCCCACGAGGACTGCTCCGCCGTTCCGAGGCCGTCCCCTCGGCACAGGGGCACGTGTGCAGGGCGTGTCCTTGGCCCCCAGCCCCTTTCCCACGGACGGGGGTGCAGCCTCTGGTATTTCCACCAGCCCCACTTTCATGCCGAGTCCTCCGAGTTGCCGCCCATAAGTGAGGGCGCTGCAGGCGCTCTGTTCCCCGGCTTTGCCTGTTCCTGCGGTGGCCCCACGAGGCCGGCCGAGGCGCTTGCAGCCACAAGGCCAGAGGTGAGGCCGAACCGCCGGTTTCCGGGGCAGAGGCCTTGAGCCAGGCGCGTTCTTGCCGTGCAGGGATCCGGGTGCTGGACGGGCCACTGACCGACAGCATGGAGGCCATCGCGTTCAACAAGCACTACCAGATCAACGACATCTACAGCTGCAGGTGTGTGTGGCCGGCGGGGGGCCTGCTTCCCAGCTCAGCCGGCAGCGCCCCTCTTGGCGTGCAGGCAACCCCCGGTCCTTGGCAGCATCTCAGGCCGGGCCAGTGCAAGGGTGTCGTGTGTTCCGGTCCCAGAAGCCACTGCAGGGGGCAGCTTCCTGGTTGCGTGTCGGCTTCGCTGCAGCCACCAAGAGGTCCCGCTTCCTGCCCCCGATCAGCAGCCCCGCCGCTGTCTACACAGCCGGGATTCCAGCTGGCCCGGGCCAGGGATGGTCGCCCGCGGGGCCCGCTTCCACAGGGGTGCTGATTGCTCTTTCCGGGGATGTCTCTCCGCAGCTGGGGTCCGGATGATGACGGCAAGACGGTGGACGGCCCTCACCAGCTTGGAAAGGTGTGAAGAGGCGGGCTGCTGCCTTGCCACCCTCGTCGGGCGCGGAAGAGGCCCCCGCGCCTGGGCCCTGCTCTCGGGAGGGACGTGGGGCGGTGGGCACGCAGCCGGGGCCTGGGGCGTGCTGCCCAGAGGAAGAGTGGGCCTCTGCCCGCTTCGGCAAGCCCAGTTCTCGGAGGGGCTCTGTGTCTGACGGCGCCCCTCCCTGGAAGGGCTTGCCTGGGAGCCCCTGGGGCCGGCGGGGCAGCAGCCCCCTCACCCGTCCACTCTGCTTCCAGGCTGCCCTGCAGCACGGGGTGATCGCCGGCCGCCGGGGCTTCGGCAGCATCTTCGTGGTGGCCAGTGGCAACGGGGGACACCACAGCGACAACTGCAACTACGACGGCTACGCCAACTCCATCTACACCGTCACCATCGGTAATGGCGGGGTGGGGAGGGAGTGGGAGGCAGCGCCGCCCCGGGCTGTGGGGCCCCACTCTCCTGGGCCCCAGCTCCCTTCCTGCCCAGGAGCCTCAGCAGCCGGCTCCCTGGCCTCCCTCGCTGCCCAGCCCAGGCGTGCCGGCCGGGCCAGTCCCGCGGCAGCGGCTTCCTCGGCCTCTGGCACTGCCTGTTGTGCCACCGCCTGCAGTGAGAGCCGCTGGCACCCAGCAATCTGCCCCTTCCCCAGAAGCGGTGGCCCTTGGGGTGCTCACATCCCACCGTTGGGGTGGAGAAGCCCGCCACTGGTTCTGGAGGCCTGGCATGCCGTGGGAGAGCACCGACACCTCATTTTCAGGGCTTTCTTGCCAGCTACCAGCCGGCGTCTCGGTGCCGTCCTGCCCACTCCGCCAAGGCCGCCGAGAATGCAGCCGGCTGCCAGTTCCCTTGCCCCTGGTGCTGCGCGGCGAATAGATCCCTTCCCAGGGCCGGAAGCTGCTCGGGCCGGGTTTGCAGAGCAGAGGACGGGAGGCCGAGGCAGCGATGGAGGCCCGGGTGGAGCCCGGGCTGGTGCTTGCTCCCTGCCCACCCTTGTGCTTTCACGAACTTGGCCTGGGATTGCGGGTGGGGGGTTCTTGGCAAGGCAGAGAGAGGCAGCCTTGCTCCGGAGCTGGGCTGTGGGAGGGTCCCATCCGCTGCAGGGGGAGGGAGCAGCTGCGGCTGTGAGGCAGGCCCTTCGGGGATGGATGGTCTTGCCGAGCTTCCAAGGGGAGCATTGCTCCACAGAGCTGAGGGGTCTGAACTGCCTGCCAGAAGTGCAGCCGGAGAGGCAAAGCCAGAGGGGCAGCCTGGGAGGGAGCCTCCGCCATTCCCCCTGTTCTTGCTCTGAGTTCCTGAAGCGGGCGCCCGAATCGGCGAGGGCTGCGCTCGGGTTCAGTCAGCAACCGTTTCAGCACACGCCAGCGAAACAGGACAAGTTGGCAGCCTGGCCCGGGGCTGCATGATCCTCTGAGCTACAGCCCCGCATCCGACCGAATGGCATGTGCCACAAGTGGGGGCAGACGGTCTTGGGGGCAGTCCGACGCCTGTTCAGGCAGGGAACAGTCCTGCTGCTCTGAGTCTTGTGTGTGTCTGGAAGTGCACGGGACGATGGGCTGGGCGCCCTTTGGTTTCGGGACAAGGCTGCTCTGGCCTCACCTGCTCACGCAGAGGGGGCTGAAACGGACTCCGCTCCTGCCGGAGGCTTGGGAGTGGCCTCTGCCCTTGCTGAGATCCGTCTTCCAGACTGGGCCACCTGTGGCTCGCTCATTCTGTGCCCTGCCAGCCCAAGAACTCACTCAGTCACAAAGGGACGGGACGGGACGGGGCGCGGCGAGGCAGGCTGTCCAGTGCCCGAGCCCCGGGACCGCCTATCCACCGGCTCTCCCGCAGGCGCAGTGGACGAGATGGGCCACAAGCCCTTCTACGCGGAGGAGTGCGCTTCCATGCTGGCCGTGACCTTCAGCGGCGGGGACAAGCTGATGAGGAGCATCGTGAGTGGCATGCTGCCACTCGGGGCTGCACCGATGCGGGGGCCCGGCGTGTCCTGGGGAGGCTGCAGTTAATTCTTCGGCCGGCCCCCTTGCGGTGCTTTGGAGTCGGTGCTAGAACAGTTTCCTTAATGGGAAGAAGTCAAGCCAGTTTCTTGGCACCAGTTGGCAATTCCTGGCTTTCGTCGTGCACGCTTGCGTGAGGCCCCAAGTGCGCATCTCGTGCCTGAGTGGACGCCCGAGCACGATGCGCCTCCGGGAATGAGGGCGCCCCGCCTGGGGGGCCCCAGAATTGGGCCCGCGCTTCCCCAGCAGCGCTGCTGCTCTGCCAGGAGGAAGCCAGGCGGCCTCACCGGGAGCAGGATAGGGCCAGGAGGGGAGGGGGCCGGCCCGGCCCTGGGATCTGCTGCAGCGGCCATGGGGGGGAGGGTGGCACTGCAGGACCCCTGCGACCGATGCCCCCACTTGCGCCCACTTTCCCTTTGCCTCTGCCCTCCAGGCCACCACGGACTGGGACCTGCAGCGGGCCACGGGCTGCACGGAAGGCCACACGGGCACCTCTGCTGCGGCCCCCTTGGCCGCTGGCATGATCGCCCTCATGCTGCAGGTGCGCCCCTGCCTCACCTGGCGGGACGTCCAGCACATCATCGTCTTCACAGCCACCAAGGTGAGGCGAACGCCCAACTGGGGCAGGATGGTCTGGGCATCCCGGGCAACCCGGCTTGGTTGGAGGCAGCTTCCGGTGCTCCGCAGCCAGAAGTCTCTGCCTGGGAGGGGAGCGCGAGGCTGCCCTCCCTGCTTCAGAAGCTGGTCCTCCTCGACCTGGTGCCCGGGCACCTCCCTGCCGGCCAGCCACCCACGTGCCTCCTCTTGCAGTACGAAGACCGCCGGGCCAGCTGGGACACCAACCAGGCCGGGCTCAGCCACAGCCACCAGCATGGATTCGGCTTGCTGAATGCCTGGAGGCTGGTGAACGCCGCCAAGGTAGGCTCACGGGGAAGGCGTTCCCACACCGAGGGAGGGGGCCATTCGCCCGGGGGGCACAGGGCACCGGAATAGCAGAGGGGGCGTGGTGAGGTGGGTGGTCCCTGCCCAGAAGCCCCCGGAGCAGCCACCCCTCCACTGACTGGCCAGCTGACTCCAGGCGGCAAGGTGATTTCCGGACGGCTCAGCCAACCCCGGAGAGCCGGGCCGAGCTGGACTGTACACGGTGGGCACTGAGCACATGCTGGCCCTCTGGGGAGTGGTCCTGCGTGGACTGTGCAGGGCGCTAAATCCTCCCTCCCTCTTGTCCCCTCTTCTCCTGCCGGCAGGTCTGGGAGTCGGTCCCGTACCTGGCCTCCTTCGTCAGCCCCACCCTGAAGGAGGGCAAGGCCATCCCGCTGGAGCCGGGGCGCCTGGAGGTGGCCTGGAACGGTGCGTGCCCTCTCCGGTGGGGAGGGGGACTGGGCCCACCTGGCAGGGGAGCGGAGGCCCTTTCCCAGACCCCTGGAAGGGGCTGGCCCGCAAAGGGCCGTGACTTCGGTGGGGAGGGTCCCTCGAGAGGCCCAGGGCCCTGCTGGCGAACAGGGCCGGAGGTGCGGCACGGAGGGCAGCCTGAAGCACGTGGCTGCTGCTGCTGCTGCTGGCCGCCCTTGGGTGGAGGCAGGAAGCCTTCATGCCGGCCGCTGGGGAGCATGGGTGGGGGGGTGCTGTGGTCCCACTGCTGTGTGGCCAGTGTGGGAGCAGAACGGCGCACGGGTGGCCCACTTGGCCTGACCTGCTGCAGGGCCTTCCATGGCTTCAGGCGTGTGGCTCCACCCAAGGGGAGCTTGCGTGGCCGAGTGCGACAGAGCACAGAGGCTCGGGTGGAGGAACCGCCTGGCGGATCGTTCCCGGGTTGATGGTGGGGGGGGTCTGTGTGTGAGCAGATGCATGAGGGCTGCCAGAGCATCAGTGCCGCTGGAGGGAGGGAGGGAGGGAGGGAGGTGGGAAGGCAGAGCGGCCCCTTCCTCCTCCTCCTGAAGCAGGGCTGTGCTTCCCTGCTCCGCCACGGCGGGGGTGCTTGGTTGGATGGCTGGTGCCCAAAGCGCAGCTCCCCCTGCCATTTTAGGCAATGCGGCCGCTTCTGTCTTGGCCACCTCCGTCGGCACAAAGCAGGCCCGCCACCCCATGCGCAGTCCTCCCGAGCCCGGCTGCGGAGGGAGCGCCCCGCCAGCCCGCCCTCCATCCCCCAGCAGAAGCCTCGCAGCGCCCGGAGCGGCCTCTTGCCTGCCTCCAGCTGCGGAAGCATTTGGCCGCTCGGGGGCCTGTCAGCACCACAAAGAAAGCCAAGGAGCTAGTCCTGGCTGAGGTGGAATCGACCAGGCCTCGTGGGTGGAAAGAGTCAGGCTCGCCGGAGGCCGTGAGAGGCCTTGATGGGGCGAGGGGGGCTCACAGCGCCGGCCTCCCAGGCCGTCCCCTCGCTCCGGCTCTGGCTGGACGCAGACCGCGAGTGCACGCCTTCCCGCCACCAGCCGCTTCCCTCGGCCGGAGAGCCGCCGGTGCAGCCAGGAAGGCGGGTCCCTCCCGGCCTCGCCGAGTGCCTCGCAGCCCAGGAGCTGTTGGACGGAAGTCGGGCCGCGCTCTGCCTGTGTCCCTAGAAGGAATTTTCTGAGCAGAAGCGAGCCCCAGCTGGGGAGTGCCAAGTCCGGAGAGGAATGTGGGGTCAGGCCCCGCGGGGCGGGGGGCGGAGGAGGAGGGGGACCTCTGGTCTGCGGGCTGCCTGGGCTGCTTTCTGCCTGGAGAAAGGGCATTAACCCTCGCAGGCCCCGCCTGGATTTCCGGGGAAGGCTGCGCTGGGCGGCAGGAACCCGGGACGCGTGAGGAGCGGGGCAGCCGTTGTGCCCCGAGCAGACTCCCCGTGCCGGGCATCGCGGCGTGCAGGGCCGGCCGCGGCTCCCATGGGCCAGCGACATCTCCTGGCTATTGCACCGGAGGGCCTGGCCCATCCCCTCCCGGCCCTGCAGGTGCCCCGTTCGACCCCTAGCGGAAGGACACTCTTTGAGGTGCCCAGGCAGGGCAGGCGAGGCCGGGAGCTGGAGACGCTGCGCTGCCCCATGGCTCTGGGGCTGCCCACTGCCCCTGAGCCCCTCCCGCATCAGGTGGAAGCCACACGGGGCCTGGCACCGCCCCAGAACACATGCCACGGTGCATGGATGAGAGGCCACCCCCCCCCACGTCCGTGCCCCAGGGCATCCAGGGGCCGGCCAGGCACCAGGCAGTGCCAGGCAATACACGCTTCTCTCCCTCAGTCTCGGAGTCAGACCTGGCGCTGTCGGGGATGCGAACACTGGAGCACGTGGCCGTCACGGTCACCATCACCCACCCGCGCCGCGGGAACCTGGAGCTGCGCCTTCTCTGCCCCAGCGGCATGGAGTCCCTGATCGGGACGGCGCGGAGCATGGACTCGTGAGTGTGGCCCTCCGGCCCGATTTTGGGCCGGGGTCTTTCCCGGAGAGGCCGGGCCCAGGGCCGGATTCTTGCTGAGCACCCACGAGGGCCACAGGCAGGCTGCTCTGTGGGTGTGAACAGCCGGGGCAGGGTGGGGAGGGGGCTGCTCCCCGCCATGACGCCTGCGGTCTGATCCTTGCTGAGAGGGTCCCGGGGCCGGCCTGGCCTCGGGGGCATCTGCTCTCGGTGAGGGGAGCCCAGGCGTCCGGCGACCCCCGCGGCTGAGTGGCTCCCGTGCCCCCTCCTCCGCAGGGATCCGAACGGCTTCGTGGGCTGGACGTTCTCCACCGTGCGCTGCTGGGGCGAGGAGGCCCAGGGCACCTACCAACTGGTGATCCGCGATGTTGGTGAGCCTTCCCACACGGGGATGCTGCCGGGGGCTGGGGGGCGCACTCCCACCTCACCCCCATGTGTCCCACCACATTCACCCCCTGGCGGCTCCAGCAGCCCGCCTGAACCGCACTCTGGTCCCAGCGGCTCTCTGCCTCTCCCCAGGGGACGAGATGCTTCAGGCGGGCTTCCTGAAGGAGTGGCAGCTGACACTCTACGGATCCGCCTGGGCCTCGGCCGAGATCCAGGCGCGGCAGAGGTAAGCGGAGGTTGGTCACAGCCTGGCACGGGCGGCTCCCCGAGCCCCACTGCCCTCCGCCTTGCGAGTTGGGCTACCTGAAGCTGCTGAGGAGGAGGTTGGGCCAGTGCAGGGGCCAATCCTTTACTGCGCGTGCAGAAGGTCTGAGCTGATCCGGAGCAGGGAAAGGATGGTGCGGGGAGCGCTCCCTGCCTCTCCCACCTGCAGCCCCGGAGAGCTGCGGGTGGCCGGGGGAAGCCCTGCCCACACGTGGCTTTTCAGGCAGCAGGAACAGTGGCGACCTGCCCTGGCCCGCCCCTGGTGCACACGAGCCGTCCCCGCGATCTGGTTGAGACGAGGGCGGCCCCAGTCGGCACCGCACAATCCGGCCGTGGGAAGGGGAAGGGAGAGAGGCCTGCCCACCTCCTCCAGCAGCCCCCTCGGTCTCCGCAGGCTGCTGGAGGAGGCCATGAGTGGCCGGTACCTGGACAGCAGCTTTTCCTTGCCCTGCCCGCCCGGCCTGCCGATCCCGGAAGAGGAGCCCTACACCATCTCCGCCAACACCCTCAAGGTGAGGACTGCTGCCCCAGCAGAGCCTGGCTGGGCCACCCTGCGGGTCACGGGGGAGAGGCGGGCAACGGTGGCCAGGCCGTGGGGTGGGGTGGCAGCCTGGCCATTCGCAGCAGTGCTTGCGGGAGCAGAGGGGGGCTCTCCGCAGCCGCAGCAGCTCAGGGGCCTCTCCGGGGGCTCCCGCTTCTGAGGGCCGCCCCTCACGCGCCGCTTACCTGCCCCAGACGCTGATGCTGCTGGGCTGCTTCGCCGTGTTCTGGACCTTCTACTACCTGCTGGAGGCGCTCTGGACGCGCGGCGGCAGCGGCAGGACCCTGGACCTGGCGGCCTGCAGCGGGGGCGCCCCTTGCCCCTGGCCCTCCGTGGGCCGATCCGCCAGGAGCACGAAGGAGGGGACGGCGGTGGAAGAGACCATCCCCTTGTGCGGGGAGAAGGATGTGGAAGCCGAGCAGTGCTCCCCAGCCCAGGGGGGGGCGGGGCAAGACTCGCCAGAGCTCTGGGGGCTGCACGACCCTCACTAGCGGGACAGCCTTGCAGGCTCACCCGAGCCATGGCCGCCTACCTCACTCCCCGCGGCTCGCCACCGGAGCCCCGGGATGCGAACGGGACCCCGCCTATCCCCATCAGCCACAGGGACAGAGTGCCAGGGCGCCTGGGACCGCTGTGCCTGCCCTGCACTGGCCCGGCTGACGGGCTCGCTCCGGCTCCCTGGCCGGAGGGGTGGGCTGCTCTGAGATGCCTGCCAGCCAGAGGCCCTGCCCCTCGCGGACGCCGACCTGGGAGGGCTGGCAGGAGCCCGGCCCTCCGCACCCGTCATGTCCTGCTGGTCTCTCAGCAGCCGCAGCTCCCTGGCGGCCGGCCTCCTCTGGAGCAAGCGTGGAGATCCCGAGGCGTGTCTCCTCTCTGTCTTGCGGTCCATGCAGAGGACGATGGGCGTGCTTGCTGGGTCGGGCAGGAGCCCGGCCGGCCATCCGGAGGGCGTGGGCCCCTCTCCCACTTGGCCTGGCTTCAGCTTAACCCGAGGGGAGCAGCTTCTGTGCTCCCCAGAAGCTGAGGGGCCGTGAGTGCTTCTCCCGGGATCACCACTTAATTTTGCTTTTGAAGTCAACAGCAGGATCTTTTCTTTACAGCTTTCCAAAATAAACCCTTTGAAACCCAAGCGGCGTGCCTCTCTCCATGCCCTCTCCATGCTGACGGGGGCGGCTTTGCCCAGGCAGAGGGGCCCTTCTCTGAATCTCATGGAGGAGCAAGGGGCTCCTGGCTGCAGACCCCCTGCTCCCCCCGCCGGTGCCCCTGCAGCCCTGCGCTCTGCTTCCTGTGCCATCCTCGCGGTCGGGTCGTCCGAGGGCTCGGCTGCTCCCCTCCTCCAGTAGGATGCCCTCGCCCCCGCGAGGCGGCTCCCGGGCCCTGGAGCCGGGCCTTTGGGCCGGCGCAGTCTGTCTGCTGCAGGCCCTGCAGGCACAGAGGGGCCCTGTGCCTCCCTCGAGGCCCGGCTCGTGGCGGCGCTGCCTCCGTCAGGCTGCCCTGCTTCCCCCCCACCGCACGCAGCTGGCCTCCAAGCCCACGAGGCAGACCCTCTGCCTCTTTGGAAGGCCCCGTGGCCCATTGCCACGGGACAAGCACACCGCCCTCCGGGCAGCAGCGGGGGGCTCAGCGTCGTCTGCCCTCCGCGTCCTCCTGGCGCTCCATCCCGCTGCGGCGTCCCCGGCCTCCCAAGCGCTGCACCAGAATGGAGCGGCTTCAAATAAAGAGCCAGGAAACCTACCGGGATTCATAGTTTTTAATTGATGACCGACGACAAGTACAAAAGCGCAGCGGGAGGTGGCCCCGGCCTCCCGCTCGGCAAGGACGCGCAGGAAAGGGTTTCTCCGGTGCATGGTTCGGCCACGTGGGGCCCGCGGCAGGGACGCGCTGTCTGGGGGCGCTTCTGTGGGCCGGGCCCCTACCAGGGCGCCGTGCGAGGGCCGGGCCTCGGCCGGGGGCGGGAGCAAGCGGGGCAGTGAAGCGGGGAGCGTGCAAGCGGCCGCCGGGCAGCGGAGCAAGCGGGAGGGCGGGCCACCGCCATGGGGCAGCCCCCCGGGTCCACAGCCCGCCCCCACGTGTGCCTCCCTCCCGGGGCAGCAGTGACACAGCTCGGAAAGGCCCTCGGGAGTGCCCGGGCGGCGAGGTCCCCCAGGGGGCCGTGCGGGGCGGGGGGCCGGGGCCGGCGCTGGCTTAGCTGATGATCTGCCGGGGCCGGCCGTAGCCGGTCATGCCCGCCTGCGAGGCGCCCTGGTTGGAGCCCATCTGCAGGCCGATGACGTTCTTGCCCTCCTTCAGCTGGCTGTCGGAGAAGTCCCGCCTGTTCTCCTGGGCTTTCCTGGGGTGCGGAGAGAAGGGTGCCTGAAAGCCAGTCCCGAGGAGGCCCCGGGTACAGCAGCGGGCCGAGGTGACCTCTTGCCGCCCCCCAGCACGCCCAGTACGCAAACCCAGCTGGGGTGCTGCGGGCCCCCAGGGCAAGAGTGCCCCCCGCAGGCCTGGGGGGCCCTTGCTGCTCTCCCTATGGGCTGGGAGCCACTTACTTCATGAACCAGGCGGGGTCCCCGCGGTACTGCCCGTCGTTTTTCGTCACCGCCAGGCTGCCCAAGGCCATCAGTGTCCGCTGCACGGCGGCCATGTCCTTAGCTGGGAGCAGAGGACGAGTGTGAGGCGGGGGAAGCAGGTGCTGCGGGCTCCGGGGAGCCCCTCTGCCGGCCCACTCACCCAGCCCTTGCGGTGTGGAGCCAGAGGAAGGCACTACCCCCCCAGCCACGGGGAGGGCTCTGCCCTGGCTGCGCTCCCCACAGCCCCTGCCCGCCTCACCTTCGAAGAGGTCGACCGTCTGGAAGATGTCTGTCTTCACCACGCCGTAGTCCTCGGCCGCCTTCAGGAACTGGGCGATCTGCTCCATCTGCTTGAAGACCATGCTGGGGGGCGGCTCCGGGATCTTCACGGGCTTGGAGCCGCTCGGGTAGAGGCTGTTCACCAGCTTGCTGAGCACCTGCCGGAGGCAGAGGACAGGTGTGCCCCTGGAGACCCCTCGAGATAAAGCCAAGGGGTTGTGCGTTCCTGGACCTGACGGGCACAAGGAGCACGCACGCAAGCCCCTGTCCTGGCCGGCGGGTGGCCCCAGATCAGCCGTGGGGGTGCCGGCCCAGCCTGGCCCTCCAACGCCAGCCACGCAGGGCCACGGGTGCCCACCCACTAAGCCGAGAGCAGAGCTCCACCTGCCCAGGCCTGCCCCTTCCCTTGCTAGCAGGTCAGCCGTCCGCAGCTGAGCTGTGGGGTCACGGCTGAGCGGGGGGCTGGGGAGGAGCGACCAAAGGAAACGCTTACAATGCCGTTCTTCAGCCAGACCTGAAAGCCCAGCCGGCCCCGTTCGGGGCGCCCCACCTCGGCCCCGCACTGGGCCACGACCCACTCCACCAGCCGCTCCTCCAGCTCGTCGTCGTACTTCTTCTCGATCTTGGCTTGGACATCTCTGCTCAGGCCGAAGGAGGGTCCTTTGTTTGCCATGTTCTGCGCAGGGGGAGCTCTGGGGGGGCACAGAGATGTGTGGGGTGTGGGCGGGGACCCCGTGGGGCTGGGTGCCCTTGGAGAAATTGTGTGGGCAGTGTGGGAGCCAGCTCAGTCCCTTGCGGACTGTGGGGCTGGAGTTGGTGAGGCCAGACCTCAGACCTCTGCCCCTGCTGGGACGGGGGGAGCCGCTGGAGCTCCCGGGCTGGGAGGGCTCACACGGGCCGGCCCCAGGGGGGGCCTGCTGCAGACCAGGCTGCCCGCCTTGGGCCTCTGGCAGGCATCCCCTCCTGCTGTCCGGAACGGTTGCGTGGGGCCAGGAGGCTCCCGCACGGCGTAGGTCCTGGCTGTGAGCCCGGGGGTGCCGGCGGTGCTGCCGCATCCCTTCCGGAGCACCATCCAGCCAAGAGCTGCGATTGGCAGCCCCGGCCAGCAAGGACCGGGGCGCCTCAGGCTGGTCTGCTGCTGGCATGCCCACACGGGTGGGGAATGCCGCCCGCCCGCTGCCCTGCCCTTCCGCTTGGCTCCCACCCCTCCGCACAGCTTCCTTTGCCTCCCCTGCCAGAAAGCCCGTCCTGAACCTGCAGAGGCAGCTGAAGGGACGCAGCCCGCTGGCCGGGCGTTCCCAGCGAAGCCCCGTGTTCCTGAGGCTGGGCTCCGCTTTGCGACCGGCCTCCTCTATCTGTCCGTCATCTAGCCCGCGGCACCGTCACCGTTGTCGCAGTGAAGGGCCAAGCCAGCCCCTCGGAAGGGGCCTCTCGGGCCTCCGTGGCTGAGCTCATCTCCTCGCCACAGCCCCACCCCGGGCATGCCGTGGCCAGCAGGGAGCGCAGGCCAGTCGCACCCGAGGCGACTTGCCCCCCTCCGCCCGGCTCTCCTCCCTCTGCCAGCCCAGTACCCAGCGCTCCCGCAGGCCACCCTGCTCACCACTGGCGCCGAGCCGCCCCCAACCCACCTGTGGGCCACTTGCCTGCCTGCCTGCCGGTAGGGCCGCCCCCTCGCTCTTCTGAATCCACCTTCCCAGCTGGGGCCACAGCAGTAGGGCCCCTAGGAGCCCGGCAGCCGCGCCAGCCCTCCCTCGCTCCCCCTGGCCGTCCGACTAGTGCCCTGGGTTGCCCACAGCCGACCCAGCAACTAGAGACTCACCACTGGCCCAGGAGCCATCCCGCTCCCCATTGTGGGGGGGGGTTGGGCCTCCCCCCACAGTCCCAAGCTGCCACACGCCTCCCCCTGCCGGGACCCTGCTTCCCTGTCTGGGTTGCGTCTGGACCCTTCCCCAGCCAGGCCAGCCTCCCAGGGAAGCCGAACTGCGGGAGCCCGGCACCACCACGGCTGCCTCCCTGGCGCGTCCCACGGGCCGCTGGCCCCGCGGCACCGGCTCCCGAGCATCCCGAGGCTCTACTTACCGAGGCTGCTTGGAGTTCTCCCAGACACCGTTTGGCCGAGCCCTGGACTCCGCCAGGAAGGGCTGGCTCGGGACTAAAAGGCTCCCCTTCCCTGGGCAGTGACATCATCGCCGGCCCTCCCCGTCCAGCCGCCCCCACCGAGGGGAGTGCCCCCCCTCCTCGGAGCAAAGGACGCTGCTCCAGGCACCATATTTGGGGAAAGACTCCAAAAGACAGTGACGAAGGGCCCTTCCCTGACATTCCCCTCGTGCCTGAGTCAGCGCGGCCGGGCTCTGCCGGGGCTGGTCCAGGGCGGCCAGTCCTTTTTAGGCAGGGCCGCTCCGGCCCCAGATGTTGAGCAAGGCTGAGACATCTGCTTGGACTACACTGCAGGATCCCCTGTGAGGTCAAAACAATGTGAGGAGGGGGGAGCCTCTCCAGACTCCACCTCGTCCAAATACCTCCAATTATGCAACCCGGGCCTCTCCGCGTTTACAGTCCCTGCTGCTCAGGATACGTAGCGTGAGAGTTTGTGAAATGCAATCTGCATAGAGCTTATGTCCTGTATAAACCTGGAGTTTAGTTTCTATTTCTTTGTCCTTCTACCTTTGCCAGACTGGGCCAGGGAACCTACGGGAGGTTCAGAGCGTCCCGGGGTGGCGATTCAGCACCGGGAGCGTGCCGTTGTCCCCCGGGGGATCTGGGAGTAGAGGCGCACATGAGGGAGGGCAGCAAGAACGGGGGACTTCATGCACCCCGTGCGGAGCGGATGAGCCAGTGGAGGAGCCATGGCAAAGATGCTGCGCGCCCCCACGCCTGAGCTCCTGTGCCCAGAAGCGGCTCTTCGTGGCGCCTCCTGGCGGGACGCAGCCTGGATTTGCCCAGGGCCTCCGAGGAGACCCACCGTTGAGCTGGCAGCAAGCAGAGTCCATGGGGCAATCAGATTTTCGTGTGCTCAAGAGGAAAATTGCCAAGCAGAACCAATAGGGATGTCTGACTTCAAAAGAGGAAGCTACTCCGAAGTCGGAGGCCTGGTGCAAAGGCAGCCGAAAGAGGGGCAAATCCCTCCGAAGTGCTTGGGGGTTGCTCAGCCGTAGCCCCCGAACTCGAGAGCTCACCAGCAAGGCCAACATGCTGCGCCGGGGAGCCATGAGAGCGAGGGAGGCCTCTTCGGAAAATGGGAGTCTTCCCAGGAGAGGAGAACAAGTGGAGCGCGAGGAGCAGACGGCAGGAGGTGCAAAAGAGCCTTTCCAGGAAGGCCCTCTGACAACACCAAGGCCAACGATAAACAATGGCGCATGTCATGTCATGCCGTGTCGTATCAGTGGAAGGAATCAGTCAGGGAGGCACTCGGACCGTTAAGTAACTGCCAAGGGAAGGCAGAATAAAGGAGAATGAAGAGGTTGTGGAGAGGCTGAACAAATTATTTCCGTCTGTCTGCAAGACCGATAGCTATTCTGGATCCGAGGCTTCCAGGGCAGAAACTGAGGTGGCAAAAGTTGAAAGTCCTGACTTTACTGGCAAATTGAAAGCTGGGACAAGACTGGGCCTGCATGGCGTCCATCCTCGAATTTGTGCATCTGTATGTAACAGATCCGCAGCCTCAGCCGCTGTTCAGAGGCCTGGAAACGGCCAACCGCCACCTCTTCTGAAGGGGACTGGATGACATGCAGCAAGAACCGAGCACAGGGGCAAAGCCAAGCTGTCTTTATTTCTTGTCATTTGGCAGCAGAATTTGCAGAAATTAAAACTGCAGTTTTGTTGTGCAACAACTTACACAAAGAACAATGTAAAAAACAAAAACGAAAACAAGCCATCCAAGCCACAACCGAGAACCAGGAATGGACAGACATGGCGAACCTTCCCCGTGTGGGAGGGCAGGAAGGAATGTGCCTCCCCAGGACAGGGCAGGGGCAGGTCCCCCCCTCGTGCCTCCCCTTGGCTTGTGGCCTGGCCGGACCGAGTGGCCCCTTCGTTAATCGATCGCTGTCGCCCCCGGGAACACGTCGTGTCACTCTTTCCAAAAGGGCAGGGCAGGCCCCTGCCGGGAGTCAGCGAACAAGCGGTGGAGCGAGTCCAGGCAGCACGACGCGAACGGCCAGCGGTCAGCCCCAGGAGCCGCGCAGAGGCGGGCGCAGGGGGGCCACCCCAGACCCAGGCCGGGAGGGGAGGGGGACGGAGCCTGGTCCACCCCTGGAGCGGGCACGGAGGCACGTGCTCCTTAGTGTGCTTGAAGGGTGGAGGGGACGCCCAGTTCGTCTCCCAGCAAAAGGCCACGTGTGGCAGGAAGATGGCCAGAAGTCCGGGCTCGGGGAGGGGGCGGCGCTGGCTCAGGGAATGTGCTTGAGGTGGGCGGACGAGAGCTGCCAGCAGATGTGGCTCTGTGGCGCCGGGCCCCGGGCAGAGTGCTGGGGCTCCCGCTCAGCACCCCCGGGCCCAGACATCCACACCTGGCCCCTCGAGGACTGGCAGTGTGCGGCCAGGTCCGGCCTCCGGCGACAAGGCCCACGCGTGAGGTGATGGGGCAGTCGTGGGGCCGCTCGGACAGCCTCTTCCTTATGGTGTTCACACCCTGGAAAGCCGGCGCCGCCGGCCCAGGCAGGGCTGGCTGGAGGGCGGCAGAGCTCAGCCGTGGCGCGCAAGCAGTTCGAAGCCCCCGTCTGATGGTGCCTGGGAGCCTCCACACGGCCGGGCCCGCTTGCACGGGTTCTGCCCCGGCAGCCCGGCAGCTTGTCGAGAGCCCTGCTGCGGCAGTGTGCCAGCGTGGACGGCCCGGACCCTCACTCCCAGGAAGGCCTCGAGGCCTGCAGGCGGGAGGCAGTCGTGTGCCGACGGAGCCGCCTGTCTAGAAGACGTAGATCTTGTCACGCTGGACGCAGTCAAGGTCGTCATCCAAAGTCAGCAGGACCTACGGCGGGGGGTGGGGGGCGCACACATGGATGCCAGGAAGCAGGGCATGGGTCAGATCGTGGGGCGGGGGAGGCAGCCCGGCCAACATTTCCTCCTCTGCGCCACGCCAAGGTGAGCGAGGCTGACGGCGGCACCCACCCCTCGCCCCCCCGCTTGAGTGCAGCTGCCCCCAGCAGCCCCAGTGGGCCACCCCCGCTCTCCTCCCCGACCCGCCAGGACACCTACCAGGAAAGAGCCGAACATGGCAATGGAGGAGAGGAAATGCCAGACGTCGTGATCGTCAAAGAAGTCGAGCAGGATGCAGTCCCGGTTGTGCTCACGGGACTCGGCCGGCGTTTTCTGGGGACAGCAACCAGGTCGGCTTCCCGTGGCGAGGTGAGGCCGCTCCCTGCCACCCGCCTGCTGCCATGGCCCAGCCCCTCCGCCCGGCGGCCCGACCCATGAGTCGCCGGAGCAGGGCCACCCGCGCCACATGGGCCTCTCCTACACCGAGGCACCGGTTCCGAGGCGAATCGGGCAGAGCTGGGGCACTCGCTCGGCCTCCCGCAGGCCAGGGGGCCGTGGCTCACCTGCCAGGTGCTCAGTCCCTGGAAGAAGAAGAAGAGGGCGAACCCCCAGACGACCGAGGTGCAGACAATACAGAGCAGTGGCATCGGCTTGAGGCGCTCGCCGCTCCGGAGCTGCAGGGTGAGGGGCACGGTCAGAAGGTGGGCAGAACAACCGGGCCCCAGGAGGGTCTTCCAGGGCTGGGCATCCCCTGCAGCGAGCTGCCCTACAGGAATGACAAGCACCCTGCCCCATCCCCCCACACCCCGGGAGCCGAGCCGAGCCGAGCCGCACTGGGGCACCTTCATGATGATGTAGAAGGCAAAGTAGAGAAGCAGGTTGCAGATGCCGATGGCCAGCAGGTAGGAGGCAAAGTCGTTGGGCCGCACGATGAGCCCGTAAGCAGCGCTGCACAGAAAGGGGGCGGGGTCAGGGGGCGACGGCAGGCAGCTCTCGGGGCCAGGCTGCAGCCAGAGGCCCAGGGGGCTTCCTCGGCTGTGAGGGTTGGGGAGATTGTTTATTCCTGCCTGGCTACCACCAAAGCCCCCCGCCCCCTTCCCCTCAATGCAAACACGATGAAAACAGGAACGCGGCAAGAACAAGTGCCTAACCCCAAATCGGAAATGCGGGGAGAGCGGCTGCTCTTGCCAGCTCTGCAGAGCAGCAAGTTAAGCCGTCCCTTGCCCTCTCCCATCCAGACTCGCGCCGGGGACCCTGCTGAGCGCAGCCCCCCTTTCCCCGCCCCTGAGCCAGGGGTCCCCCGCCCGCCAGGCCCTCGCCTGCCCACTGGCGTGTACTTACAGGGACCAATTGATGATGTTGCCCATGACCAGCAGCACCATCCGATCCTGCGGGCACAAGAGTGGGGCCGGTCTGTCAGGGGGGGCGGGGGCTGGCCATCTGTGGCCCCACACAGCCGCCCCGCCCCGGCAGCCGCCCAGCGGAGGGAGAGCCGGCCACGTACTCACCACATACATGGGCCCACTGCACTGGCGGATGCAGTCCGTGTACAGCACGTGCAGGATCCGGCGCGGGACCCCCGAGTCTGCAGAGAGACGGCACCCGGATTGTGTGGACGGGGAGAGCCCTGGGGTGGGGCGGGACTGGCGGAGGATCAGACCCCCCCCCCGGGGCTCAGCAGAGGGCGCGTGGGCCTGGCTCCCCCCCACCTGGCCTCCCCTCTGCACTCCCAGGTGGTTCGCCCTTTCTAGGACTGCTCAGGCCGCCTGGGCCGCTCTGGGGCAGACCCCCAAGCGGCCTCTGCCATCGGCACTGCGTCAAGCCTCAGGCGGGAAGTTATTCCGGGGAAGGTGTTCCCGGGACGGGGAGCCGGAAGGGCCCGTGTGCCTCAGAGGCCCTGCAGGGACTGCGCGAGGGGGGCGCTGGTGGGCCTTACCCAGCTTCCAGCGGCCCATGTAGTAGAGCTGGGTGCTGAGCAGCAGCGTGGAGAGGATGTGGATGATGGAGAAGACGATCCAGAAGGCCAAGTTGCCCTTGCCAAAGACCTGGGAGAACGGAGCACGCGCTGTGTGTTTGTCCTCATTCCCGTTTCTGTACTGGCCACAGGCGGCGCTCTTTGGGTGGATCGCCAAAGATCCAACCCTCAAACACGCAGTAGGAGCCGCAGCAGATAAACTGCTTGCACCATCGCAGCCCCAGAAGCCCAGCTCTGGCCAGGCGCTGGTTGCTGTCAAACGCCCGAGAGCTGGAGAAACCTATCAAGGAGCAACGGGGTGCCAGGAACCCCTCCCAAGCGGCGTGCTCCGCATTTCAAGGTGGGGCACCGCTGGGAAGGCCCCTCCCGGGAGCAGCCCCAGAGGCCCCTTGGAGGGCACCTCCCCCTGCTGCGCCCAGGTCATACCCGTCCAGCAGGTGGGCAGCGAGGGCTTGGCGCTTGTGCCAACACCGAAAAGCCCCTGCGGCATGTGGTGGGAGTCCCATGAGCCAGGGCAGGACGGCTCCTGCTGGCTTCCACGGGGAGGAGCAGCCAGCAAAGGCAGGAAGGGACCCCGATTCTCTCGGTGCAACCAGAACAACCACCCCCACAATCCCCTTCCCGGCCACTGCCCAGCCCGGAGAAGGCCTCGCGTCACTCACCACCCCCACGACGGAGAAGAAGATGACGACGGCGAGGCAGGCATAGGCGCTGTAGGCGCTGGCATTGATGTCCGGGTGCCGCTTCTGGTACAGCTTCAGCATGCAGAGCCCGGCGATCATGTACATGAAGGAGGTGTCTGCGGGAGAGGCCGCGGGCGGTGCTGGTCGGTGGCGGGCTGGCCCTCGGCCACCCCATGCATGTGTGCAGGAGGGCCATCCCGGCCCGGCCCTCACGTGGCTGCCACAGCCCCCCCCCACAGGCTCGGACGCAGCCCCCCCACACTCACCAAACTGGAAGTTGGTGTAGTTGGGGCAGACGTGGTAGCAGGCGCTGAGCAGCCCCTCCATCATGAGGGCCGTGCCCATGGCGTAGAAGAGGCCGAAGTGCTTCGGGATGCCGCACTCCTGCGGGGGGGAGGGAGAGGCCTACCTGAGCCATTCCCAGGCGCCGCCCGCCCGCCAGCGAGGGATGGCTGCAAAGCCTTCTCGCACAAGCCACGAGGCGGGAGAGGGACACTCCTGCAACGCACTCCTGTGCGGGGCGGTTTCTGGCCCCGAGCGCCTTTGGCGGGGCTTCGCGCAGCACTGGCAGCGTGCTCCAGCGCCCCACAGGGGAGGGGAGGGGAGGGGGCCCACCGCCAGCCCTGTGCTCACCACGGCCTGCAGCTCGTTGCGCATCAGCGCCCGGTTGTGGTTGATCTCCCGCTGCAGGATGATGAGCAGGAAGAGCAGCCCCAGCAGGATGTAGCCCAGGTTGCTGAGGATGTTGTTGAACGCACTGCGGAGCAGGAGCAGCAGCGGGCGTCACGCTGGCACCGAGGCTGAGAGCCAGGGCGGCCCCCGCCAGCCACCCCACCCTGCTGCCCCGGCCCCGGGCCCGGCTGCGCTACATCGCCCACCTGAGGTTGCCCAGCGGGTGCGCGCACAGGAAGTTGTAGTAGCAGATGTCCTGGTTCCCGGTCACGTTGACGACCTGCTGGCGAGGCGTGGGGTGAGCGACCGGGCGTGCGAGCAGGCAGGCGTGGCGGGGGGGGGCGGGCAGCGTGAGGCGGCTGCCGCCGGGGCGGCTCAGCGCTCCACCTGGCCCTGTGCAGACCGACTGCAAAGGGAGGAGAGCTCCAACCCAGGAGCTGCTGGGGGGCTGGGCGAGCCCACCACCGCACCCCGATCGCCACGGGGCCCTTCCCCAGCACCAGCCGCACGCGGGGCAGCCCGGCGGCCGTTACCGTCTGGTAGGTGATGACCAGCTGGATGACGGGCAGCGCGTAGAAGACGGCGATGGTGGCGATGTTCCTGCGGGAGGCAGAGTGTGCCGCATGTGGGGCGAGCGCAGAGCAGCCCCGGTGGGGTGCGTGGCCCTGGAAGGGTGAACGGGGAGCGCAAGCGCACGGGGCAGGTGCCGGGAGGGGGCCCTCGGCCAGCCCCGGGGCCCGCCCGCCCCACCCCGGCTGGCTCTCACCAGAAGTAGATCTGGTACTTCTTCCGCAGCACCCGCTTGTCCTTCCGGGCGAGGTCAGCCACGTACAGGTATTGCTGTGGGGGCAGCAGGCGGGTGTGAGCAGCGGGCCAGGGCTGGCGAGGGGCACTCACCCCTGGGCCCCGCCAGCCCCGTCACTTCCCGGCAGCCCCTCTGAGGCTGCTCACCCGCCTCCCCACTGGGCACAAGAAGGGTGCCACGGCCGGAGGGGTGGCAGGTGGCTGGGGTACAAGGAGCAAGCCGAGCCGGGCACAGCTCTGCCCCCGCTGCGCCTCGGGCTGCCCTGGCTCGCCCTCAGCTGTGGCATGACTGGGCCGTGGGAACAGGTGGCGGCCACTGCTCTCGCCCCACGCTGCCCGGTTCCGGGCCACGGCACCTTGGTGCGGATGACGTTCTTGTCCGAGTCGATGTCGGCCAGCGTGTCGTACTCGTCCTCTTCCACAGAGCTGAGGGAGTCCAGGCGGGGGCGCCCGGCCACGTTCTCCAGTGAGCGATCTGCGCGGGGCCAGAGCCGGTGTTACACCAGGGGCCGGCGCCTCTCCATCCCTCCCCATGGCCCGCTCGGCGACTGGCCGCCTCACCCCTCGCCCCGCCCGGCACCCGGCAGCTTTGGGACCCTCGCGGCCCGCTCAGCAAGTTGCCGCTCCCGCCGCCGCCTGCAGTCCGGCGGGACATGGGGCCTTGGACAGCCGCGAGCCGGACCCTGCCCCGCGGTGGGCGAGGGCAGCCCTCCATGCAGGCGGCCCCCTCCCGAGCAGCAATCACCTGCTCCAGGAGCCCAGCCCACGCAATTGAGCAGTGGTGGGGGCAGCCCTGGTGTTCTGCCGCTCTCCTGCCCGGCCGGCCTTCTGAGGGGCTCCGCTGCCCCCGAGCAGGCCAAGTGCACCTGGCCTGAGGCCGCAGATATGTCCCCCAGGCCAGGCCCCACCAAGTCCCCACATGCAGGTACGCGGGGAGCAGGCCCCTCGGCCGGCATCGGCTGTGCTGCCCTCCCTGTTCCCACTGAGCAGCCCCTCAGAAGGCAGCCGGCTCCTCAGGAGGACAGCGGGGAGGGAGGGGAGTTCTGTGCCCTAGATTTCTGGTGCCCCAGGCAGAGGGCGCAAAGCCAGGCTTCTGTGTACTCTGAGCATTGCTGGACCCCCCCCCCCATTGCAAACTGCAGTGCCAAGCCACACCACCACGCCCACCAGCAACTCGGGTGTGCGGCTACCCGGCCAGGTGCCCTCTGCTCCTCCTCTCTGTGCGTTTGCAAGAAGCCGTGCAGGACCCGGAGCCCGCTCCAGCTTCTTGGTGCCACCCCCCCGAGGACTTGGCCTGGGCTGCACACCGTCTGGCCAGGGCCTCTGTGCCAAGCCTGCCCCATCTGGGGGCCCAGCCCGCTGCTCCGACGCTGCCTGGCAGCAGCGCTCTCCTGGGCTGCAGGCGGGCTGGAGTTCACCGGGGACCTTCCGCATGCAGAGCAGGCGCTGCCACCGAGCTCGGGGCCTCTGAAAAGGGGGTGGGGCTGCCCTTGCCCCACAGAGCGCCGCTGGAAGGGGCTGAAGGCCCGTCACTCCACTGGGCGCCACTGAGCTGCCCTCCGCAGCCATCAGGGCCAGGAGCCGGATGCCCCTTGGCACTAACGACGGCCACCCTAACCGGACCCTCAGCGCGTGCACAGAAGCCGGGCCGAGCGCCCGCCTGCTGGCCAGGAGGAGGCCGAGCCACAACGAGCGGCCGGCGCCAGGAACGCGGTGCCCGATTGGTGTGATTGGCTCCCGCCCCTCCCCGCCAGCATCTACCCATAGCAATGGCCCAGTGTCGCTGGCGGTGCTGGCACGGATCCTGCCCTTGAAAGGAAAGCAGAGAGTTACGTGAAGGAGGCGTGGGATCCCCGTCCCCCATGCTGGCAGCACTCCCTGCAGCTCGGTGATCGCGTGCTCGGCTTGCCGGGGGCCACGAGCGGTGTGGGGAGCCAGCGTACCCCAGGCGCCTGTGGCGGGGGCATGATGTGGGCCTGGGCAATGGCTGCCCCGTGCAGCGGCTCACCTGCGTAAGCGTAGGAGGCCTCAGTGGAGAGCAGGCTGTCCGTGACGTTCTCCGTGCTGGCAGTGGAGGCGTTGTCTGCAAGGGCAAGGGGGGCAGACTCGAGCGGGTGAGGTCCCTAGATGCCGAGGGCACAGAAGAGGAGGGGCGGGCCCCCTCTGCCCCCCCGGGCTGCCTCGGCAGGCTGGCAGAGGCTGGGGGGCGAGAGGGGCCGCTCCCTGGCACACGGCAAGTGCCGATGGGTAGAGAGGCAGCACCGGAGCCCAGGACTCACCGAAGGAGCCGTAACCGTAGCCGTTGTAAGGTGGGCGTCCCAGGATGGCGTCCGGCATGAGGCGGGCATGTCCTGCAATGAGGCCACCGCCAGCGATCAGCCCCCGCAGCAGCCGGGCTGAGCGAGAGCAAAGCGGCAGGCACAGGCCTGCTGCCCTGGCCCTGTCTTGGCCCACAGAGCTGCGGGAGGAGCCTCTGGGGACACAGGCAGGG
>JAIXND010000621.1:584564-597650 GCA_023646645.1 Varanus salvator macromaculatus
CAGCTGGCCCGAGCCCCGCACCATGCAGGAAAATGGAGACCGGCACCATTTACTGGGGAAAGGCCACGCTCGCCCCCCTGTAGCCAGCAGCCTGCTTGTCAGCATTTTCCAGGAGCCAGGGAGCAGTCCCTTGGCAGAAGTATTTTTAGCTCATTTTGGATACCTGCTGCTTTCACTCTAACGGGCGTGGGAAGGATGCCCAATGAGCACCTCTGCATTATGGCCTGACAAAGTGGAACGCCCTCCACAAAAAGCAGGTGCTGAGAAGTTGCTTCCTTTCCCACGATGGGCAAGACATTCTAACAGTGGCGTCCACTCCAGGCCAAGATCCGCCCCGCACCTGTCAGGCACGGCGCTTGTCCTGTACTGGGGAATGGCACCCGCCCGATGTACGAACTGATCTTAGCCCAGTTCCCCGATGGGCGTCAAGAGGCCAAGGAGATGCCACAGATGCTCCGTGCGCCCACAAAGGAGAGACAGACAAGAGCGTGTTGGTGAAACATACATTTATACTGAAATATGCACAAAACAGTGAGCTCTACCAGTCATCGATGCCATTTTGCAAAGCAGACCCATCACTTTTTGGTGGGGGGCGGATGGGAGGTTTGGTCAGCTATCCGTGACGGGAGAGGGAAGCACCTTCCCTCCCATCTCCCTGCAGCAAAAGATCGTTACGGAAGAGGGCTGCAGCGCACTTCCACGCGCTGGCTCGAGGGAGCGCTCTGCCAGCCCGCACAGCTCTCTGCCCTGGGGGCCAGCCCCCCAGCTACAGCCACACACGTTACATGAAAAAGACAATTCCTTAACCTTTGTTTTCACGCTTTTTCTTTTGCTGCAATAAATATAAAATTGGCAATGCTCATACACCACAGGACAGACAAGATTCTGGGTTGCAGCACACAACTGTAAACAGCCACGAGAAAGAGAGAATCAAGTAAAAGCTTGGGAATAGGCTGGTTGTAGAAATGGGACATGCTCTGCGTTGCCAGCACATCCCAAGGTCGGGGCCTCTTCACACTATGGGGTAGGATACAGAATGCAGGTACCTGCAGCTGCCACAGGCTTAAGAAAGAATCACACCAGCAGGAGTGGCTGCTATGAGGCAACACAACGTATTTCACTTATCACAACCCCTTTCTGACATGCCAAAGAGAAACACCGACGTTCCTTTCTGCAGGAACCAAGGCAGCCTGCAAAGGAAGTAGCTAAATGCAACTGAGTGAGAACCAAGAATTCACAGAGGCCGCGAGTCCGAGCAACAAACTAGTCTGGCTTGCTTAACCATCCCTCTCGCAGTCAGAATTTCCAGGCCCGAAACTCTCACTGGAGCCGCTCATAAGCTGGAATGTTTGGCCCACATCTGTTTGATGAACATGGAAGGAACACCGCAGAGGTATTTTAAAAAGCTTTAAGTCAGTGCTACCACAGAAGTTTATCTTGGTAAGATTCAAAGACTTCTCAGGCTGGCCAGCTCACCCACGGCTACCCACTCCCAGACCCAACCCTCGATTCCAGCAGACGCTGCTCCACCAAAGAATTGCCCGAAGGATTCTCTTGTGGAACAGCAGTCTAGCGCTTTTTAAATTCTCCTGCCTCTGCGGAGGAAGAAAGATGGGACAAAAGGAGCAAGATGGAAAGCATCAAGTAAGGGTTTTCGAGAAAGCACATTCAATCCCAAGAAGCTTCCAGTACGACAAAGAAGCATTTTACACACATCCACAAAATAATAAAAAACTAGTTTAATTTGGGAGCGGGGGGCAGGGCAGCACACACCTGTGCTCTGAACTGACTGGCAAAGCATGAACAGGTAACTTTGCCAAACTATTTGCTCTGGTAAAAGTCCTCACTGAAACATTTTTGCTTTAAAAACATGTTTCCGTATAAGGCCCCCAAACCCAGAAATCTAAAAGATGTATGCCTTTAAATAAAGGCCTTACATCCTCAACAGCCTCCGTGTGAAAAGCTCGAGTCTTACCAGGTTCTGGGAAATGGGCTGCTGCTCCCCACAGCGCAGGGGGAAAACAGGCCCCACAGAAGGAATGCCTGCAGCGGAACTTAACTGCTAGAAGCCCCACTGGGTACAGGACAGACACCCCAAGGAAATGCACGCCTCGCAACCAGCAAAGCTTCAGCCGGCTTCAGGCCTCGCAAGGAGGGAACTGGCTAAGGATGATGCCGTTCAGGGGCAGTAACAGTCATCTGCTTTTGCTCTTCTAAAAACGTTATCGGCAGGAGCAGCACCGAGTGGCATCCTGCGGCACGAGACACCAGAGTGAGAAGAAATGTCAGTTTCATATTGGTGGGAACGGCTTGCCGTGAGACTGGGCTCCTAAGGTCTTGGGCCATTTTAAAGATTGGGAATGTTGTGCTGGAGGACACAAGAGGGGGCAGATTCTGGAAGGCCTCCTGTAGGACCCAGCCAAAAAACGAGGTCCAGCAAACTAGAGACAAGGAACAGGCCGAGTTAAATGTGTTCATCACTTGACACGTCATTTTTCGCACATCTGAAGGTGTACATAGCTGTACACTGTGGTGGTGGTGGGTTTTTTCCTTTTGCCAATGCCAGAAAGCAGCTAGTATCACTTAAAACAAGAATCCAACCCCAGCAAGTATAAAAACTCATCAAACAATTCCAACTTTTAAAGAAGCAGCTACTTTTCCGTTCAGGGAGTGGAATGTGAGTGCAGCTACGAAGATCAGACTTCGAAGGGCTACTGAAATAAGCCTGGACACTAAGGAAGGAGGACTGGCAACGTGACCGCAGAACACGGGCGATGGAAGGTGAGAAGTTATGTTCACACTGTAAACTAGAAATGACAAAGTAAAATCCTTCAGTCAATGTCATCCTGCAGTTAAGACCATCCCATAAAGGGGACACTTTGACTGACTGGGCCAATCTACATGCTGCACACCAGCTCCCTCCCTCCCTCCTTCCCCCCTCCCTTTCCAGTGCTAAACACAACACCCAGTAACATTCAACCATGGAAAGCGCTTTGAGCAAGGAGGATTCTGTAGTGCCAGGTAAGAAGAACTGCGCTGTTGAAGCTGGGATGTCATTAACACTGCCGGATCAGGCTAGAGTTGCCTGCTTTTCTTCAGGGGTCTCCTCCAGCAGCTGCATGATGAGTTCATGGAGGGGCTTGCAAATCTTCGTGTAGCCAGCCCCCGTCAGGTGAAGAAAATCAAACATGTCGTGGCATGAGATGGTGCCATCCGAGTGCACAAAGCCCCCGTTCACGTCCAGCAGCTGGACACTGGCGAGCTTGGGCAGCGAAGCCTTCAGGAGCTGATTCACCTTGGTGTTCTTCTGCCGCAGCGGGTTGGGCTTCTCGCCACGTGGCAGCAGGCCCTTGGGCACGGAACGAGAGGAGAGCACTTCAGTTCCATGGAAATCTCTGGGCCCTGACTGACAGGTTTCCCTGGGATCTCCCTGCACTCTGGCTGGCAGATTCATCTCACCATCTTTCTGGACCCTGCCAATTACTCTGACCTTACATACACTGACCTCACTCCCTTCTCATCTTTCAGAAGCACCTTGACTGTTTTATTCTCTGTTTGCTCCCAGTGGTTCCTATTCAGGCATCTTGGCCCTTCCTCTCCCTTTTCCTTTTAAATGGATTTGCATGGGGACTCTTCTAAGATTCTGTATAATTCTCTTACAAAGCTCTCGATACACCCAATCATTTTAATGAAGGCAGGTAGGGAATACAATTAACTTAAATGTGCTTTTCAAAGCAAATAGTCAAATTAACTTGCAAAAAATAATACGGACAAGAGAAACCAAAGTGATGCATACCAATACGATGATCTTGGCCTGGGGCTGCCGTGTATTTATCAGCCTCACGATGGCCTCTATTCCACCAGCTACTTCCTCCGCTGTGTTTTCATGGTTATTTGTTCCAACCCAAACCACAATGACCTGCAGAGGAGTGAGGGGAGGCAAAGACGGAAACCAGAAGGATTCTTGCGTACCACATCTTCAAAAGGAAAAGGCAGAGTATCAAATCATGCACTTTTGACTGTATCATCCCAGTCACAAGTCGGCAACCAACAGTCGGCAACCAACTATTCCAACAGTCTCTTCCTTACTCGTCACAGGTCATGGGTCATAAACACGGTGCAAATCGCAGGCAGCGAGAGCTGCTCTCCGTGCACCAACGCTTTGGCCAGACCAGCCAGTGAATGCTCGCACACACACCCACCTTGGGCTTGATGTTCTCCAGTTCCCCGTTCTTCAGCCTCCACAGAACGTGTCCTGTTGTGTCCCCACCAATTCCAAAATTCAGTGCATGTAGAGGCGAAAAGAGCTCTCGCCATATCTGGAATGGGAAACCAGTTCACTCTTTTAAGAGGTGGAACCACCGGGGCATGTGGCATCAGAGACTTGGACTAGAGACAAACTTTAAAAGACTGAATTAACAAATTTGCACATAGTTACTCCCTTCAGGAAGTTTTCAGATATCCTAGGCTACAGTCCAATTTTGCATATTTATTGTTCTTGTATTTATCAAATAAAACTCAAAAAGTTCTCTATGTTAGTGTTTTGTCCCCATATACACATATCTGACCTGGCATACTTGAGAACAAACATGCTTATCATTTTTATATTGTGTAGAACTTTGACTGAAATTCTTCCATGTTTAGACCAATGAATGGATGTCAGAAGCTGACTCTAAGCACACTCTTGACAAAAACCAGCATTTGTTCTCAGTGTGAGTTCGAGCAAGCAGATGATGCTGAAATAAAAGAGGAAGGGGGCAGGAAGTCCCTGGGGTCTGCCGTGTACAGCCTAAATGCTTAGAGGAGGATCTCCCCAGGAAGATTCATCTGGCTTCGAGCTTGCTGGCTTTTCTGCTTGAGAAAGTTCTTTTTTTAATAGGTATTATATACAAACCAATAGGACAGAGGTGAGGAAAATTTAAGTTTACAAAGCAAGAGTATAGTCAATCTTAATGGGGAAGGCATCTAACCCCAACCTGTGTTAAGAGTGACCCTACGCCTACAGTTTCAGAGCACGAGAAGCCCCACACTGACTCAGACCCTTACAGGTCTAGTCCAGAATTCTTTCCAAGCATCTTAAAACCCAGAATATACCCCATGGCCTGCTGGGGAACCATCAGTTGTTTTCCACCTCAAGAAAAAGGGGCACCATAGTTACAGAAGGAGCAAATAGGCTTACAAGCAGACCCACTGCTCCCTCCCTGGAGAGGGTACCTCATACTGCTGTAGCAGCTGCACCATGGAGTCCCCTACAAACAGCACATCAGGCTCCTTGTCTTTGCAGTCCAAGACAAATCGGTTATGCTGCAGAAAAGAAAGCAAGAACATTAGGGCAAGCCAGCAACTGCCCTGCACACAAGCAGAACTACGCAGCCAGCAATCCTACATTTTCCCTCAACTATGTCACTTATTGATCAACTGCCTTTCATAGAACCATAGAGGACTGGAGTTGGAAGGGACTGGAAGGCCATCAAGTCCAGCTCCCTGCCCAGTGCAGGACTCCCAGTTAAACCATCACTCTCAGGTGGCTGTCCAGCCACAAGGTCCTCAAGCAGTATACAAATCAAACTTTAAAGGAAGTTTAAAGAACAAAACAAGGAACACGAATGGAGCAATACATTTACAAGAGAATAAACATATTTCTGCCCTAATTAACCAAAACAGGAATGCCTTATCAGCAATGTAAAGGCTCAACTAACTTCCCCAGGAAAGAGGTTCCAGAGCTGGAGTGACAACCTGAAAAAGAACCTGACCAGTCTTCCCATCCATTATTCCATAATGAAACATACAACAGAGCCTTAGACAAAGTTCATAAACTACACGCAAGTTGATACGGGGGACGGTGGTCTTTTCAATAGAAGTACATTAAAAAACCCGTATGAAATCAGACAAAGGGGCTCTCTGGAACAGCATTGGGTTCCTGAAGTGGCTAACCAAGTGCCTGTAGAAAACTCACAGGCCGGACACGAGGGCAACAGCACACACGTGCTCCCACTCCTTTGCCCACGTCCACCCCAGTATGAAGCCCTGGCCTCACCCTTGCACACAGCCCTCATGGGCAAGACGACTACTACCCAGTCCTGCAATAGTGACATCTGTGACTGAACCATGCATCACTGCGGCCAGATCAGACCTCTCCAGAAACGGATGCAACGGAAGCTGGGCAAGAGTTCTCTGGACAGAGATAGAGCGCTGATGCCTGCTGAGCATCAGAAGGGTCAGAAGCACCTTCCCACTACAGTCCTGAACAGTGTGCTACAAGCTACCTCATAAGCTAGAGAAGCAACCCGATCCTGTGCCAGCACATTGCTCTCTTACCTGTGACATCCACCTGTCATCTCCCTGAATGTCTTCAGCTGCATGTGGAATTGCGGCTGGGTTTGAGTCACCCTGGCTCATTCTATCCCTGGGATGACAACAAATGCAAAGCATCACACAGAGACCAGTAGCATCAGCAGTTTAAGCAACACATGCGGGGAATCGGACATGGCTACTCGCTAATGGCTGCATGCCCAACAGCCCGCGGTGAGAAACAGGCAGGGAGGGTGGCTCAGCGGGCAGGAGAGAACCAAGTCTGAGCAAAGGCCAGCGAATTAAGCACTAGAAGGCCAGGGGCCAGATCGGGCCACCATCCTGCTCCCACGGGGGCCAAAGGGCTGCCAGCGAGCGGCCCCACCGCCCGGCGGCCGCTTATCGGCTGATGCGCAGGGAACCGGCCAGAGGGGAGCGGTGGGCGCTGCCGCGGGCCCGAAGCCCTGCCCGGCTGGGGATCAGACCAGCGGGCGCCACCCGCCACCGGCCCGTCATCGCTCCGAGCGGCGCTCCTAACGCCGCGGCCCCGGGGCAAAGTAAGGCAGGCGGCCGGGCCGGGCCGGGCCGGGCGGGGCGAGGGCCGCGTCGCCATGGAAACCGGAGAGGGGCCTGCGGATTTCGCGCTCGGCGCCGCCGCGCGGCCCAGCTGCGGAGAGGCGGCGGGCGCGGGAGGCCGCGGCGGGGCGGCGGGCCCCGGCACACTCACGCGGGCGGCGACTGCAGCTCCCCCCGCTCCTCCATCGCGCCCCGTCCCGCCGCGGCGATGAGGAAGATGACGACGGCGACGACGATGACCCTCCGCCTCCCCCCGTCGCTCCGGCGGACGCGCCCCTCCCCCTCTCGGCCCGCCCCCTGCGGCGCGCCTGCGCAGCCACCCGCGTCCGGCCGCGCTCCCCGGCCGCGGCGAATCGGGCGCGGCGCCTCGGCGGAAGCGCCGCGCGCGCAGCCCTGCCCGCCACGCCCCCTTCCCGCGGAGGGCGCGCCTCGCCCGCCAATGGCGCGCCGGGGCCGCCGAGCCCCGCCCCGCCCCGCCCCGCCCCGCCGGCGGAGCGGCGCCCGGCGCCATGTTGAGGGGAGGGGAGGGGAGGGGAGGGGGCGGCGCCACGCGCCCCCCTCGGGGCCGTCACGTGCCGGGAAGCGCCGCCGCCGCCGCCGCCGCCCTGCACGAGCCACGCGCGACTTGGAGGCTGCCGGGTCGGGGGCCCCTGCGTGCGCCAGGCCCGCTCGACGGCACCGGTCGAGGGGGCGAAGAGCAGCCGGGAGGAGGGAGAGGCGTGTGGTTCGCGTGAGGGGAAGCAGCGCAGGCAGGCAGGCAGGCAGGGCGGGTGGGTCGCGCGCGCTTCTCAGTCCCGCGGCCTCTTTGGCCTGGAGACGCCCAAATGCTCGTCGTGGCTTCCCATTTTTAAGAGAACTCCCGGGAGAACCAGTCCACGGATGGCTTGGGTTTGCGGGCTGAGTGTCTGCATCACACTGTTGTCTTATCGCTGAGTAGATGCATAGCGTCCTTTTAAGGGAGGTTGCAAAGAGCAAAAGGGGATGCAGCAGGCTGTCCCATAACCCCTCTCTGGCAAGCTTTTTCTGCACACCTCTCCATTTCTCCATGTGAAAGTGCTGCTCTGTACTAATTCGCTTTGTCCAGTGTGGCATTTTAAGAAGCTTACACTGATAAAATGACATACTTATGTAATCTCTTCAAGAGGGACTGAACCCCCTGTATCAGTGATGGCGAACCTTTTAGAGACCGAGTGCCCAAACTGCAACCCAAAACCCACTTATTTATCGCAAAGTGCCAACAGTGCAATAAAACCGGAAAACTGAGGTTTTAGTTTAGAAAAAACTCACAGCCATATATATATCTTTGGCAGTGCACTGACTGGCCATGTGAAAGCTTGGACGAGTTGCGGCTAATGAGTCACAGCTCATGACGTCATCGCCTGGCGCCACTACACCTTTCCAAGGATGCGCAAGGCCCCTATGTGCACTTTTCCGATGCTCGGCTGCTGCGGCAATGCTGGCGTGACTTGACTCGCATGTCGACAGAGAGGGCTCTGCATGCCCGCTGTGGCAAGCGTGCCATAGGCTCACCACCACTGCCCTAACCCTACCCTGGTGCACTCCCCTAGCCCTAATATAGGAGTAAAATACTATTGAAAGGGGTGATTTTGAAAAAGCCTTCCTTGAGTAGCTTTTTCTGCACAGCTCTACATTTTTGCCCATTCTAAACATATTCCAAGCATCAAAATCATTCCAGGACACCTTGTTTTAGTAACCCTAACCCTGCCCTGGTGCACACCCCTAACCTTAATACAGGGCTAAAGTTCCAGTGAGAAGAGGGTGATTTTGAAAAAAACTTCTTTGAGTAACTTTTTCTGCACAGCTCAAAATTTCTGCTCATTCTAAACTCAATAAAACCTGAAAACTGAGGTTTGAGTTTACAAAAAGCAACTCACAGCCAGTCCAAGCAAATATATATATATCCTTGGCAGCACACTGACCAGCTGTGCAAAAGCTTGGACGAGTCACGGCTAATGATTTGCGGCTCATGACATCATTGCCGGGCACCACTACTCTTCCGAGGATGCGCATGGCTCCTGTGTGTGCTGTTATCTGATGCTCGGCTGCTGGGGCGATGCTTGGGCAACTTGGCTTGTGTGCCAACAGAGAGGGCTCTGCGTGCCCACTGAGGCACATGTGCCACAGATTCACCACCACTGCCCTATATCCTACTTGAAGCTTTAAAGGATTGCTTCTTACTTAAGCGGTGTCTTTGCACCAGCTCCTCCTCCTGCACAGGAATAGCTGGCCAAAGATGCATCTTAAGCATAGTTTGGGTCACTTGTACTCCCTTTATGGGAGGTCGCTGAAACACTTGCCTTTTGTTTCCTGAGGAGATGCAGCTCTCCTCTGGTGTTGCTCCTAGCAACAGTTGGACCTGTTGAGACTAATGGCCGTTTCTTTGGCAACCTGGACAACAAAGTTAAGTGAAACAGCCTTAGTGGATGAAAGATGCAGGTAAATGGCATTTAATTGGAGCAAAGCCCATGAATACTCATGGAGATCAGGCCCTCTGGCTTCCACTGTCTGCCTCAGGAGGACACAGACCTGCAGAGAGGGACCTTCCTCTCTTCGTGGGAGTGCTGTTTTGCTGAACTGATGTTGCTGGCTCCCTTGTCCACAGCGGCTGCCCTCCTTTCCTTCCTTCAGCTCCCACCCACTCTCTGCAGAAGGGCTGCCTGCCACCTGAGCCGAATGTGCAATGTATCCCTTCCGCATCCACAAATTTCCCCTTGATAGAGCTGCATTAAAAGTAATCAGCTTTTGTATTCAGTAAATAAATCTGGGCTCATATTCTGGAAACGAGTAAGAGCCCCCTTCCTGGCCGCTTTTTTGACAGTATTGTGCCCCACATTCCAGCAGTGACCCAGGCGCTGAGCCAGGGACTTGGGAACCGGGCCCAGTTGCTCGTGTGGGATGACCCCCCCCCCCCACCCTGAGATTCTGGCAACCCCCAGCCTGAAATCCTTTGGCAGAGCCTTTGAGACTTCGCTCCAGCCCTGGGCGGCATATCCACATCTGACAGCGCCACTGGTAACGGATCCAGCATGCCAGCATGAGCCCGGGGAGACGGAGGTGCCTCATCCTCCAACCAGGTGCCAGCCCGCCTGCCCTTCCTGCCTCTTCTCAGAGGGGGCGTCTGGACTGGTGCCCAAAAGGTGTCAGTCTGATCTCAGGCTTTATTGGGGTAAATTGCTCTGTAGGAGCTGCTTTGTTGTTCATGGGCTTTTCCTGCAGTGCAAAACATGTCATTCCAGCTTAATAACTTATTGCCAGCATGGATGGGAATGCGATAATGGGGCCAAAGGGAGAAAAAATACCCAGCGAATGCAAAGGCCAGTCCTGATCTTGCTTGCATCTTGGCAACTTGGTCAGGGAGAGCAGACGTGGGTAAAGGACACCTCCATCTCTGCGAAATACCCCTGGCCTGGCGGCAGGGAGTTCCCCATCTATGAGTCTCTTTCTAAGCTTAAACCTCCTACACTGCAGCGTTTTCTCACAGGAAAATGGACCGTCTGAGTTGCTTTTCCTGGCAACTTTTTCAGATCCAAAACATTGAATTGAACTGCCCACCTCAGCCACAAGATCGCTGCCAACTCAACCCCCCCACTGGTATTTATGTACAGGGGGCACTTGGCCCCTAAACTGATCTTGGGAAAAAAGGGACCTGCCGTCTAGAAAACAGGTTGTGCCGATGGCCATTCAAAGCACCTGAGATGCTGCTCGCTGGGGCTGAGGAGCCCCCGTGAGGACGCGTCTCCGCACAGGCTGCTTCAGCGTGCGGGCCAGGAGGGCAGGGCAGGGCAGGCGACTCTTCCCTTCGCTTGCATTGATTCCTTTCCTTTCTGGAATGCCCAACAGCCTAAGCTCTGGGGGATCTCACAGCAATGAACACCATAAATGCAACATGCGCGATGCTATAAACATTGAAAACACGAGGATTTGAAATGCAGCTGCAGATTTAAAACAGCACATCCCTGGAAAGCAGGAAGGCGTTTGCCTGGTGCTGGAAGGTGCACTGGATGGGCGGGAGGGGAACTGCTTGAGGAAGCTCATGCCACAAGCGAGGTGCCACAGTCAGGAGAAGGACCACGGCGACCAGCTCAGAGTTCGGGCAGGTACAAGGTAGGAGAGGATCCTTCCTGTAACCTGGCCCCAATCTGCTCGGGGCGATGAAACGAATAGTAAATGACTATAAATAGATGGCTATAAATATAGTCCCCACCATCTAGCAAATAGCTTTCCGGGTAAACAAACACAGTCATAAAAATGGGGACATGAGGGCTGCCTTGTGCCTCCCTCTGTCTGTCAGTCAGCTGGACAGAATTGTGCATGGCACTTTGTTTGATGAGCTCCTGGATCTAAGGGAGCAAAGTCAGTTCCTTGACGCCAAGGCTGTTGACCTGGGCAGTACGAACGACGTCGGGAAAAGCAGTCCGGAGGTCTGGGCAGCCAAATTTAGGTTGCAAGAAAGGAGGTGGAATGCCAGGCTCACAGACTGGCTCTCTCTGAATGGCTACCTGTTCCACAGGCAGGGAGAGCAAGACAGGTGCAACTAAGGGGTCTCAGAGTGTGGATCAGACGGGTGTAGGGAGGAGAGGTGTAGGCTTGTTAAGGCCCTGGGGGACATTCTGGGACAAGCTGGGCCTTGCAGGAGGAATGGGCTCCACGTGAACCAGAACAGAATTCGGCCGCCGGGGCAAAACATCCAAGGTAAACAACTCCAGGGGAAAGTCACAGGAGCCAGGAAGCAGCTGGTTTGGGCTGAATCGACCCGGGGGATGAAGAGGAAGACGCTGCCGATTGTCCAAAGGGCAGCGGGAAGGAAATGGGCCAGGAGCATGAGGCACAGCATCACCAGGAGCAGAAGCCTAAAAACATGTGCAGGGAGTCCCTGTGCGTAGCCGCTTCTGTGCAATGCTAGAAGCCCTGACGGTTTGTCCATCACTGGGTCCGGATTATACCCCTCCTTGAGGAATTCAAATAGGAAATGGTGGATTTTCTAGCAGAGACACGGACAGGGCCCTCCCGTTAATGCTGAAGCCCCAGCTGGGTCATTGCACCAAGCTGATGGGTGGGGGACTCAGAACCGACAGGAGATGCCCACCCGCTTGGAGTGGACAGATCGCGGGGAAGGCGGTCCTGAGGGCTACCTGTCGCCTCCAGTAGCAGGTGCAGCATGCCTAGGTGGGCCCGTCGCTGGACCTCGGGCAGGCGGCTTGTGGAATCCTGTGGGCAGCCAGCTGGCCACTGTGTTGGCATCTTGAAGTGCCCCCCATTCCCCGAGGCCAGAGGCCAAAGACTGCAACAGCGGAGGAGCCAGATTTCAGAGCTGCCACGGACGGTCATGGTCCAGTGTTGGTGTTTGGCGTCATCTCCCATCAGGGGCAGCAGTTCCGAGCTTAGTTTATTTTGGATGGGAGAGCAAAAAACTGGAGACGCGCCCTGCCTTGGCAACGGTGCTCTTATTTATAAATATGCAGAGTGGACCAAAGGTCCAATTATGAGATGGACTGAGTCCATAAAGGAAGCCACAGCCCGAAGCCTCAAAGAGCCGAGCGGGGCTGGCAGGACATCTGGGAGGACGGCCATTCCTGGGTTGCCACGAGCGGGAGACGACTTGATGGCGCATGGCAGCAGAAGTGAACCCAAGCGCTGCGCCCGCGTCACTTTCCCCGGGAGCCTGGACTTGGCCCGTGCAAGCCGTGCAGTGCTCCTGGCTCCGTCCCCCGCTTGCGGCTCCGCACTCGCCGCTCTCTGCGGGGGGGGCACACGCATGGCGCTGGCGTCCCGCAGGGCCTTCCCTGTGCTCCCAAGCCTTGTTTGCAAGAGCAAGGGAAGTGTGGTATTATTTAGAAGCGGCTCTATGAGGGCGTATCACACATTTGCAGCGCCCCCTTGTGGCTGCATAATGGAAGTCGCAGAGAAGCCGAGCAAGGAGAGCCCCGGGCAAAGCGAAGAGGCTGATCTTAACCCCGCAAAGAAGCCAAGAAGCGGAAGTCCTCATTCCGCAAGGCATTCTGGGGAAACGGAGAGGTTGCTTGCTCTCGGGTGTCCGTCCTGATCAAAGCGGGATGCTAATGCTGCAGTGTGGACGTCTCTGAAGCAGTTCAGCCTGGCTTCTTGTGTTCCCTTTTGTTAGCTTTGGAGAATCCTGTATTCAGCGCTCTCTCTGTGTGTGTGTGTGTGTGTGTGTGTGTGTGTGTGTGTGTGTGTGTG
>JAIXND010000621.1:597660-658520 GCA_023646645.1 Varanus salvator macromaculatus
AGGCCTTCTAAAAGGTAAAACAGCTGGCTGACTGTTTTGCCCCATATTTTGGGTTGTTCAAGAGCTAGAGACTTGCCTGAAAAATAAATGTATCTGTGGAAATTTAGTACGGTTCATCTCAAGTACCTCTGTAGTATAGCTATTGGCCATCTTTCTTCAACTGGGAATCTAATTTGATTTTTCTGTCACCCAAGGTAGTGAGAGTTCAGAAATCCTGTCTCTGAAGTTGTGCCCTGATTATTTTCTTCATTACGTGAGAAGAGACATTGAAGCCCAAACTGGTGGCTTTGCATGGGTGCTTCTACTTGAGACAGGAAATAATTTCCCTTCTGGTCTGGTGGTGGCCTTGAAACCTTAACGCCTTTCTTGTAATGTAGAACTTGACTTGTACCAGGATCATTGCAAGCTATTTGTTAGGTAAGTGCCTTTTAAGCGCTGATTTTTTTGCTTATGGAAATATATAGTCTTCGTTGTTGATGGCATCTTTCCACAAGCAAAAAACTAGCAGACCGATCAAAAGGTGCTTACATGACAAATGCTTCACTCTGAAGGAACCAAGGAACAAAACTATGAGGAAAGAAGGCAAATTGATGAGACTAAGATCAGGAGAGGGGAACTGAAATATCTGCCATTTCTCCCACTATTCAGATTTCATCTAACAGAGCAGGGCAGTGAAACCTTATATAAGGGAGAATCTGCGTATATTTAAACATATACCCGGATATTTCTGGCTAGGCATGTGGTATTCTGTGCAGTACCTTCTTTTAAGGGAAAGAATATGTGGAATAGAAGTAGCAACAGTTTTGACTGTGAAATATTGCTGAATGCAGCGTGACTGTGGGTTTGACTTACCAGCACATTTGTCACAAGAAATTCTCTTTTTGTTGAAACTCATCAGGTGAGAATGGTGTTTGCTTGCTGTTACCCTTGCTTTTTTCTTTCTCTATCTGTTACATCTGCTACTTGCTGCTGCCAGGGCACTGATGCAGTATTCTGCAAAAAGCTGAATGTATGTTTATTCAGGGTTTGCAGGCTGGTCCAGTAGTACCTTTATCTTGGGTGACATTCAGCTTCTGTGAGTGTAGAAAACAGGCAGGGTGATAGTCCTGCAGTGAGGTGAGTTTCTGTTGTGCTTAGAGAGCAGCTTCACTGACCTTCTGCTATACCTTGGATAGCTCTCAGCTGCTGGTGGCGACAGTCCAGCCTTCTATAGAGCTCGACTGCTGCTTTATTCCTTTAAAAATTGGATTCTATTGATAAAAGTTCTCTTCATGCAGGATTGATCAAACATTAATCCTGCTATTAATTGCAGATCCACCTTTTTAACGATCAGGTTCGAAGCTACCTTTAAATATGATTGATGTTGAAGTATCATGGCAAGACAAGTGACTGAATGGAAAACATTCTGTATTAATGGGGAATCAGAGTTTAGAATGGAAATTGTAGTTTTTATTAGCAGGTTGAATAATCTGCATCCATAAGAGCTTTCCCTGTAATTGTTCTGGCATCATTTGTAGGTTGGAATGGGTTCTAGGTAGTAGAAATTTGTCAACTGAGCACCATCCACAATGACTGCATGGGCATGACACAACAACCCACAGTAGGTGACTAGTCATTGGGTCTTGTTGTGTTATGAGAACCAGAATTGCTTCCATGGGGTGGCTTGTTTGTGGGCAACAAGTAACCTGGCAACCCATGGCTTGTTCCTTGTGTGGTACCCATGATGGATTGTACTTGTCCCAAACCAGGCAACCAACCCCATTGTGAGTGCAGGGACTCAGTGAGTAAGCTAATCAGCAAAAGTGACAAAAACTCCTTGCTGCGCTTACTCAGGCTAGCAACCCCCCCTCCCCCCCCGGGTCCGGTGACTGTCACTGGCTTGACGTTCTCCACTGCAACCACAAACCCCTTTTGTTTACTGTGGCCTTTTCCTGCCACCATCCCTTTCCCCCAGAAACTGTTTTCCAGTCTCTCAGAGGCGTCAGCCCTTCCACTGTGCCCAAGTGGCATGCTAGAGGACATGTCACTGGTTCATTTTTCCAAATTCATTTTTTAAATGCGAGGAGTGGGTGCATATCTTTTCATTTCAGTTTTTCCTGCACAGGTGTGGAGGTCTGCACTTGTGGAAGTCCAAAATGGGAAGCCTCGGTTGGGTAATGTCCTGGGAGGTGTTTGCTATCAAAGTACAGAAAGCACCAGTCTGGACATTGATCCATATCAGTGGCAAGCAGGCGAGCTGTCAAGGGGAAGGAAGGTCACGGGGATCTTTGATCTGGAAGGGGATGGCAAGATTCTCCCATTTGGTTGAACTTGACTGTCCTTGCCATCCTGATGTCCCCCCACCTTTTCCCAAGACTGTGAAGGTGCTTGGGAGAAGGAAACGCAAGCCACCTGAGTTGCAGGACATGGTGTTCTGACAGCTTTCAAAACTTAGACTTTTAAAAATGGGCTAATCAGTGCTTTTGACAGAGCCTAAGGTGGAGGACTAAGAGTAAAGGCGTCACAGCAAGTTTGATCTCTTGCTGGGTGCACTGTGGGTGGTTCTGCACCTAGTCCACCCCTGGTTCTTAGCAGAATAGCTCACTGTGATGTGCGAGCCCATCTGTGACCTTGCACTTGCAACCTGCATTAAATAAGGGTTTTTTCTCCCTCCCTATGTCATGTTTAGGATGGGACTTAGTTGCAGAAAGACTTTGGCGCATTCTGTCTCAACCAGATGCCTTCCTGGAAGGACAATTCCCAGCTGGGATCAAGGGTACTGATGGTTTTAAATATCTCTTGGACAGTATGATTAACTTCTGTCATTGAAGATGAACTGTTTTTCTGTGGGAGTCGATCTCTGATCAGTTTGAGAAACTTACATTTCAAGAATTCTTAGTCTGACCTGAGTTTGAAATTTAAGCGAGGTCAAAGTGAATTCCTGGAGGCCAACAGTCTGAACTGCCCCTTCAGAGCGTGACGGTGGATGCAGTCACAGGAGAGAGAAGTGCAGACTTGGAAAGGGACAGCACTGGATAGTAGTATCTTGCAAAGCCGTGTTCTGTGAAGTTCTTGGTACTTCTAATATTTTAAAAAGCCGAGTCCATGGTCAGCAGATGTCTGTTTACACAGGGTCCCTCCAGTCCTTGTATTTTTCTGTGGTCTTCATTGGAGGCGGTCACGGCAGTGATTCAGAGATGGCTGGCTGGCAGGCTGGCTGCAAACAAACCTAGAAACAAATGCATGATTGTTGACAAGGTCCACCAGAGAGAGTCTGAAGGTTTCAGCAAGGGACCAGAACTGAAGTGCGAGAGCTGTGTTCTGGGGAAAGCCCTCCTCCGTCCCATGAAAGGCTGCTTAGTGTTAGTTCACAGGAATTCTGTCTGGTGCTTGGCCTTACAGTGCGATGTGAGAACAGATGGATCCATGGTGTACGTGGGCCATGGGGCATTCTCCAAAGGTTGCACTCGGGTTTTGTAACAGTTGGGGAGCAGAATGATTTGACTGCAGGAGATGTTTCTGTGCTTATTTGAAGCATTTAACCCTGCTCTTCAACTGTAAAAGGCTCCTGTGATAATTTCATGCCCTGAGGCTTACAGTCTGTCTGGAAGACACAACACAAAAGGATTGTGAGGGAGGAGAATCAAAACAAACCCAGGCACCAGTTCTCAGTTTTAAAGTTCTTACCAAGAACAGAAACAGTTCCAAGGAGAAAAGGAGTCAAAAGTAGCTGGTTTCTTAGCCAAGTTGATAGAGAGGACGTGCTTCCCATCATTCCCTCTGCCACAGCTGAGCGGATCAACAACTTCGAGGTTTCATGTAATTCCTCATCTGTGTTAGACTTTCTGGGAAACTTAGTGATTTGCCTTATAAGCAGGGGTGGCAACTTATGACTTCCAGATGTTTTGGCTTGTAACTCCCATTAGCTCAGAACCAGTGTGGTGTGGTGGTTGCGCGTACTGTTGTGGGCCTCAGGAAATCTGGATCGTGAAGCCTGCTGGATGACTTTGGGACAATCATGGACTCTCGACCTGACCTACCTCACAGTGTTGTTGTGAAGTGGAGAGGAGGAGAATCTAGGGAGCTATCTTGGGGTTTTTGCAAGAGGAAGAAAAGAAGGACTATAAATGTGAGCACCACAACACAGTGTAGCCAGTGGAGAGGGATGATGTCAGTTAGCGAGGCGACTGGCCTGTGTTGCCTCTATCTGCATAAGCTTTTTGCTTCTGACCCTCTTCTAGCAGTCTCTCCCAGTCTCTCTGTCCTTGAGGAATGTGTTTGGGCCGAGGGCTCTGCAAGGTTACCTCTAATAACAGGCTTACAAGGTGGCGTTTGCTCCCTTAGCTTTTTTGAGACTGAGTGCACACTTGAACCTTCTCACAAAAAATGAGCCAGTATATGTACTTGGAGCACTTTTGGTGATCTAGGGAATTGATGTACCGAATTTCACCATGGTAGGTGTGCTATTGCAACCTAATGTTAACCTGAAAAATGCAGGAGACTTGGGTTCATAGACAATGCATAGAGGCTGCACTTTGTGAGATAAAAGTGAAGGGTGCTTGCATGAAGGTGGGGGGCTTCTACTACATTTTGTACTCTAAGGGTGCTGTGGTCAACCAAACAGGAACCCAACTTGCTTTTCTGGGGGAAGAGACGGGGCACCTGAAGGTTCTCCTGGAGTGTGTCTGTCTTTCTGCTTCCCTTATCCTTTAACCTTATTCTTCTGCTAATTTTCTCATGTTGCCCAAGAAAGAGAAATGCTCTTTGAGCTTTCTCCCAGGCAGTTGTGTGCAAATTCTTCTTGTGTGGCCTTGTGTAACTGCGAGAAGAATTTGGTGCATACTCAGCCAGGTGGTGTGCCTTCAGGTAGAGAGGAAATCGTGAATGCTTTCCCATTATTCAGCAGCAGAGTTCTGTGTGTCTGATCTGGTGCTACAGGCCCTTGTCAGTAACCTTCCAGTTCCCTTAGGAATGCCCTGTGGGTCTGTGTCTGTGTGCATGAGATCGTATCCTATGCTGGAAGCAGACTGCCTCTCTCGTTGGGGCAGCTGCTGCTCATCCCAGCTACGTGGCGTGGGGGCTGCATGTCACCATTACGGGACCATTGACCACTAAGCCTTTCGCAGTGAGCTGGGAGGAACCGTGGGCAGGAGGGAATGTGGCGCGCTCGTGCGCCTGTCCTCCTTGTGATCTTCAGTGGGGCATTTGTTTGGCAACTGTGCAAACAGAAGTGAGTCCTCTGGGCTGATCCAGCAGGAGTCACCTTATGTGCTTAGGGCTGTGCTGTACTCCTGGTATCGCCTGCGAGGTTTTGTCTGATGTGTTCATTCCGCCTCTGCACTTGCTCCCTTTCACCAAATCCTGGTGAAGCCCTGGTGGCCAAGCAGCGACCCCAGTGTGTCTCATGAACCTGAAAAGTGGTTTGTGTGTTGGCTGTCCCCACTCCTCTATAAACCGAAGTTGCAAGTGGCGGGCGGGGGGGCACTTGGTGTCTCTCCCAGCTCCCAAACTGGTGTTCTGTACCCCCTTCTCCACCCTGCCACCTTTGGCTCCACAGTCTTGCAGTGCAGCAAAGCGGCTTTTCTGCTGACTGATGCTGTAGCTGCCAGTGAATGTAGCTTCCTGGATGACACAAGTTCAGAGTGTTGGGCCAGTGCTGCAGAATAGCAACCACCTGCCATTGAGGGAGTTGTTTGTAGCCCCACAGAGGGGATACGTACTGCCTGAGCTGTAGTGGCTACCTGGTGTATCGGAAGTTAACCTGGTCTTGGAGAGCTCTGCAAGAGTTAATGAGGTAGTATGGGGAAAGAGTCATTTTTGGGAATAGTAGTAGCATAAGACTTGGCTTATCCGCAGTTCTTCGGCATTCCTGGATGGCAAAATGGGTAGGTGGGCTTCGGACTATATTTTCCTTTCCCAGCTATTCTGCTTTTGTTCTTGTATGGCAGTGAGTGGTCTGAGTGGGGCACGGCTGCCTTCTGATCATGGCATGATTCTGGTCTCATTGGGGTTCCTGTTGGGGTTACAACCATAGCCATCTCTCTGCCTGGTAGCTCACTTGTACTACAAGGTGCTTTGCCTAGAATAATGATCTTTGTTGGTTCTTCCCCTCCCTTGTCACCCCTCCAGCTTTCAATATTGAAACTTATAAAATACAACATTGACATCAGTTGGAAAGATACTTTCATTAGCAGCACTCTTGGGGCTTGTGGGTTCTCAGAGAATCTTGATGTTTGCAGCTGGATATCTGCTTAGAAGAAGGATTAAAATGGATACAGAAAGGAGGCAGAGGGTTGCTGCGTATTCACTCTCTGATTCCCTGGACACTTCTTGGAGGCAAAGGATGCATTAAGTTTGTTTTGGCTATTAACTGTTCTATCCAAGCTCTGGATAACTTTTAACTTCGAAATAAATAAATTGTGTAGTCAGCAAAAAAACTTCTACAAAATGTTTATACCTCCAGCTGGATGTGTGTCTTCAAACGCTCTCATGGGTTAGAATCAGAAAAACTGAAAAGTGTCTGTGTGACACGTGGGTGGCTAAATCTTTGTTAACCCTTCTCAAATAAACGGGCTCCCTGTTATTGCGTCTCAGAGAACCAGAGCCGGGCTTGGGGTTTATCAGTGGCACTGGAATGCTCTGCAGGATTGTGACTAAGGTTTAATCGTGCACCTAAAGCACAGGACAGCTAAAGCACACTGCACCGTAAATCTTCTTGTTTCATCTCTTGGGCAAGTAGCACCAACTGATCCGTCTTCCAGCGGTTGTGCTGCATCTGATCTTCCAGTGATGGTGCAGGAAAGGACAGAATGAGAATCAAGGTTGGTGTGTCAGCTGCGCATCATACCCTGCTATGATGCTCCCCACTTGGAAGGAGAAATGGTCATTGAACAATGCATGTCTCCACTGTTCGCGGGTGCAGATGTCGTGACTGCACCACTTTCCTGTGTGCGGTGTTGGGCACAGGTGCTTCCTGGAGCCTGTGCAGGGTGGCGACAAACCGGGACCCAAAGACCAAACCTCTGAACTGGTCCTTAGCAGTGGACCTGCGCTTCTCCCATTTCCTGGTGCTCCCAATCAGGACATTCTGCAGCTCTTCCACCTTTTCATTTTTTAATGGGTTTTTTTGCTGCGAGAGAGCGGACCAAAGAAGCAGTGTGGGAAAACACGGGGCTGTGAGCAGAAGGGATTGCAGACTGGGGTGTGTGATTGCATTATAAGAGCCTGGTCTGGGAGCAGTCGTGTTCAGAAGGGCCTTGAGCTCCCGCTGGTGACAGTGACATCAGGTTACTGCTTGCCATACGGAAACAGCTTAAACCAGCCGAGATCAAAAGTGTATGCTCGCATATATGTTGGGCTGGAGCAAGCAAAGCATGCGAATGTGCCCTTAACGTGCTTGTCTTCCTCCCCTACCCCAGCCAGTGATGCCCGGTTTCGCTATGGATTGGAGATGCATAGGCATGCATCCGTGTTCTAAAAGTTGCTGACCATTGAGAATTCTTCTAAAATAGCTCTTTGCAAGATAGAAGGATGTTGGTTCTGCTGCCAGTCTTAACAGATGGTAGCTGTTCCTTCAGTTTGTTAATGTACCTGATCTTACTGGTTTTGGAGAGCAGAGAGAATTAAAATGTTACTGGTTCCGCCCTATAGAGGTTCTTACTGTAGACTGAGCATTCATGGCCTGATGGCAGGATAGGAGGGGAAGATACTGAGAACTTGCAGTGACTAATAAGAGCCAACATGGATTTAGCAAGAATAAATCCTGTCAGACTAATTTAATTTTTTTTTACTGGATACCTCCCAAATGGACAGCAGAAACATTGTGGACATTATCTACCTCTACTGAAAGGCTGCCACAGAGGGGAAGGACAAGATCTCTTCTTCCTGATAGCATATGTGGGTCATGGAATAATCAGCATAAAGCTGTGGCAAACCAGATTTAGGCTAAGATATCAGGAAAAGTTTCCTCACTGTCAGATGATACGACAGTGGAACGAGTTGGCTAAGAGAAGTTGTGGGATCTCCCACACTGGAGACATTGAAAAAAATAAAATATAACAAAACCGGGCAGCCATCTGGTATGAGTTGGTGCTTTGCAGCAGCGGGAGTTGGGCCTGATGGCCTTCCTGGCCCCTTCCAGTTCTACAGTTCTGTGAGCTGGTTTTCATATGGTCTCCGTGCATGTCAGCATCGCCCTCAGGATTTACACCGGTGTGGCTGTTCTGCCATATCCTGCTTGGTTGTTGCCAGGTGTGCTGCGGTTCACTCTATGTCTTTAAAAAAAAAAACCCTGCGACAGTCTCCTGGTTGTTCACTGTCTTAATTATTAACGCATTTGGATGTTGCCTTTTCTCCTATGAATGACATTCAAGATAGCTGCTGACGTTATTGCAACAATACTAAAACAATGGCAGAGCAAAAACATCAGCGCAGAGCTAAGTTTTAGATAAATGTTACTTTGATTTACTTTAAGCATTTTAAAACCATGCTTTCATTCAGACATGTATCCTCGGGTAGTATAAATAAACACTCCAAATGTCAATATGTTTCAAGTTACCACAAATTAAAATGGTTTCCAGCCCTTTCTTGCCTTTATGTCCTCTTTTCAGTGCTAGTATCAATTAGTGCTGCATAGGAAGGGCACCAATATTTACCCAAAGAACAGGGACTTCTGACTCAATCCCATTCTTTCTCGAGTTGGTAACAATAATTGATCTACTCCCCACTCTGAAAAACATTTTAAAGACTGTCATGCCAGGTCTTGGAATCTTTTCTGGTACCAAACCCAGGCAAGTACCGTCTATAGGAATGGATGAATGCAATGCTTTCTATCTGGGACTGCCCTAGGAGACTGCTCAGAAGCTGCCGCTTGTGCAAAATGCAGCAGCCAGATTATTAACTGGGACCAGAAGGCCCAAACATATAGAACCAGTTCTGGCCCGCTTGCTCTGCCTGCATAAATGCTTCCGAACATGATTCATGGCGCTGGTTTTACCCTATCAAGTGCTGCATGGCTTGGGATCAAAAGGCACGGTGGAGTGCCTTGACCAGCCTCGGTCTGCCCAGGCTCTGCGCCTGGGGCCCACTGCACGGGAGGCCTGGCCTGTGATCGCTGTACATGCTGTCCGTTGGGCATTCTGGTGAGTTGCTGTGACCCACCAGAGAGTTCTGGCGGTTGGGCCGTTTTGCTCCCGAATTACGAATGGGCTCCAAGGCAGATCTGCATTGTTTCCTCAAAGTCAGTGTGGGGCTCTGATCTGGGGTGGCCCGGATCCTGTTGTGGAGGCTCACACACATTTCCTTAGCACTTTTGACATGTTTTAATTGCTATTGGAGTTGACACACACACACACACACACACACACACACAGTGGGTTTTGAATCACTGGATGTGATTCAGTGCCATCGCAGAGAAAATATTGTCCAGGTTGTGTGAACATATGATTTGGGGTTGTGCACAGTGCAACTCTTTGTTCCCGCATGGATGGTCTACTATTAGCATGTTGGTGTCCTGGTTCATCCTGCAGCCCGTTGTCATCAGATTTAGCTCAATCTCAGGAGACAAGAACAACTCACCTCTTGAGGTTCCCATGCAGGTATGGGTTCACCAAATGTACGTGTGCATTCTGATCTTTGCATCTTTTTGATCTGTTATAGCTCAAAATACAGAACAGACGTTTAAACGTGTAACAGACGTGTACAGAACAGACGTGTAATTTCAGGGCAGGCTAAGCAAGTGTGTTCTGGATGAGTCGAGAGTATGGAAAGATGGCAAGTGCTGGACAGTCTTGGGCATTGGTAAAAACTGCCAGCAGGGCAGGGACTCTGTGAGGAAAGCCAAGTGAGTGTGTCACAGTGTTCACCATGGCAACACATGCACCCTGCGTGCGTTGAAGGAGAGGAAAACAAAGCATGGAGCCCAAGGCAAGAGAATAACTTACCCAGAACTCCGAAGCTACACCGAAAATGGGATTCCTTGTACCTTTCTTCAAAAGTAGAGTTGCCATTGTAGCTCGGAAGAGTGCAGAGATACAACACGGTTCAGAGAATGGCCTATAGAGCCGGGATGCCCTTAGTCTGGCAGCTGGTGTTAGGAATCAGGTCTCCTTTGAGCTTGAGAGGTAAACTCCACTTGGGAGAAGCCCCTGGAGGCGGCATTCTAGGGCAGAGCAGGGCCAGAGGGAATGCAGCAAGGGCAGCGATACAAAGCAGCCCCGTTGTATTTTAGCTTCAGCCGCTAAGCATCAGGAAAGGCATTCCAGGCCTCTGGAATTGAGGGGAAAACTGCACAAAAGTCAGGGAATGAGCAAGCCACTAATGGTTGGGAGAAGGGGGTTGCGGGTTCTGGGGAAGGGGGCATGGCCTTACGGGGAAACCTGGGCAGATAAATTTGGCTCCAGGGATCTGTGCTCAGCCCTGGGGCATGAGGTTATGTGCCCCTGGCATAGCGGGTTGACAGGCTGATCAGTCATAAGAAATGGCTATTGCTAAGATGGCTCATTAATTTCCTACTCTCTAAATTGTGATCTTCTGGAGTTTGGCCTGAAGGTGCATTTTGCACTGTTAACGTGTGAAGAACAGATCACAGTACTTGAGAGATTGCTTGATGTGAAGCATTTGAAAAACCCCATTGGTTTTTGAAGTGGCTTAAGCGTGTGTCTTTGAAGAAGGGGCCTGTGGATCTGTGACATTCACACATATTGACAAGAACTTGCCTGTTGTGGTTTCAGCTCTGCTGATGCCCAAATGCCCTTCTGCATTTTCCTAGCCTGGACTTGGTGGCAAAGGCACCATGCCCCTGGTGCAGGGGTGGTCTGTAATTCTTGTTCCTGCCTAGGCCTTTGCCTAATTTTGTGCCCACACAAACAATCCTTTCATATCTGAACACATTTGATGCTGGTGTGCCACAGCAGAACTTGATGCTGGAAGCTCAAGACATGTACCTGTAAAGCTCGTTCTCTTGAGCTCCAAGCAAGCACTTAAGTGGGTCACACGCTTAGAAAGGAGCAACTCTTGCAAATGTTTAGGGTAAAGGTGGAACCTGACAGAGCAGGGAATGCTTTGCTTGTCATGGGCTGTGACGACTTTCCAAGCTTCGTGGAACAAAAGTAGAGTTTGTTGGAATAGTTCCACAGAAGGGTTTCCAGGGAGCTTAGACAGGCTTATGGTCTGAAATCGATACTGTTGTAGTTCAGGAATAACAACCACTGCCTAGGATTAAGCAGTTCAGGGGAAGCGCTTGGAACTGAGGAACAAAGCAAACTGAGTGTTCATCTTTAAAAAAAAAAATCAGAGACAGACCTACTGTCTCTTAATATATTGTCAAGGCCCTAGGTTAACCTCACAATAAAACTTAGAGAATTTCCGAGCACACCTGCCTTTGTTTTTTGTGATCTTCCAGAAACTAAGACCAAGATTTTGTAAAGATTCTGTTTCATGTTGCCTGGAGACAATTCTCCTCATGGGCAAATGACTACAAGCCTGGCTTGCATCGCCCTCAGGCACCCATGGAGGGGAATTCAAAGTGGTTTGGCGCCTGCACCCAGAGGACACACACCACCGGAGGGACATTTCGAGGGGGAAGCTTTGACCTGGGCCACTATTCCAGTTTTTTAAATCAAGGACATGAATGAAGAGGTAGAACGAATCATTCTCGAGTTGTGGGTGACATAAAAGGCAGGGACAGCAGCCATCTCAGAGGCAGGCAAAAATCTGAAATGATCTCGATAGAATAGGCCCAAGGGTAAGATAAGGAAGAATTTATCTGCTGAAGAAATACCAAGTTCTGCATTTGGGCAACCGAGAAAACAGATCCATGGGACTGAATTGGCTTGGCAGCAGTGTGTGTGAAAAAGTTGTTGGCTATCACACGCCATGCATCGGTCAGGAGGAGGGTGGACCCCTGCAAAAGGCTGGCGCAAGTCGGGCTGTGCAAAGCCATCATCTCCTCTTACTCCTCGTGAATGCAAGTTCATGCGGACTACTGTGTCCATTCTGGATCACCGCATTTGAAACAGGTATAGCCAAATTGGAAGAGGTGGAGGATGGCAGTGGAGATGCTCCGAAGTACGGAAAACATGTCCTGTGGTGAAGGATTCTAGGAACTGGATGTGTATCGCCTGGAGAAGAGACGGCGGAAGGAAGATGGGAAAGAGAGAGCTTTCTAAAGACCTGAACCGTCACCTAGAGGAGGCAAAGACTTGTTCTTTGCCGCCCTAGAGAGAAGACTGGATTTATTGGGTCTCAGTCACAAGTGGATAGATTCTGGTTGAAACGTAGGAGACAAAGGTCAGAGCAGCCAAGGCAATGAAGCCAGTTACCTGGAGGGGTGGCAGGGTCTTCCCTGCTGGCTACTTGGGACGCTCCAGGTGTTACGAATTGCAGCTCCCACCAGCCCGGTGAGTGGCCATGCGGACTGGTGTTGGCGGGTGCTGTCCCGTGGGACACCTGGGCATCGGCTTCCCTGCCTGGGCCGCAGAGCGGCAGTTGGCAGTCACCTGCTGTGGCACTGCAGTGCCCGTCTCTTCTCTGAGCCGCAGGAGGGGATTGGAGGGCCCTCAGGGCTCTGCCTCACCCATTACGGTTCTGTGACCAACATCCATCCCTTGCAAACCTGAAGGACGAATGATCTGGCAGCTTCACTCGGAACTTCTGGTCCTGCCTGTGCTTAGGTGGGAAGTGCGTGCGTGGAGCGGGAGGTGCAGTGCAGAAAGCACACGCCGCATGCGACTGTGGTCTGCCGCACTGACACGCCGAGGTCCTCGCTGATGTGCCGGGGCATCCCCCCTAAGGACCGACAGGTACATCCCTCTTTGCTCACTTCCTTCTATTCTTAGGTGTGCCTCAGTGCTCCCTTCCCAAGCAATTAATCCTCTTTTCTTGGCAACAGTCACCGCTAGTCTGTTTCGGGGGAATTGAAACCCACTACCCCCAGTGCTACATCTTCAATTCCCCATAATGACTCTTGGTTTTTCTGCAGTGGAATGTCACACAGTAATAGATACCAGCCTCCTCAGTTTTTCTCCCTGCTGTCACTTCTCTTCAGAAACTCCCAGTCCTTTTGCTCTGCTGAGAACGGCTACCTTCGTGTCCCTGTGTGACCATTCTGGTTAGCTGCAGGGAGGAAGACAGACGGGGTGGCTTCCTGCCGCCGAGGAGCCCTTGCTTGGGCAGGGGGCTAGAGGAGGCTGCTCCTTCTGAGCTCCGCTTGAAGCTGATTTTCCTGCTTCTGTTCACTTCACAGGTAACTGTGCATCTTCCGCTGGAAAAGCTCTTGGCAGTGATGTGGGGGGGAAATCTCGTTCCACTTTATCTGATTGCTTCCCTAACAGCTGAGCTGGGTGCAAGCGGGTTTCCACAGCAACACACCCAGAGGACTTTCTCCAGACTCCGTGGGCGTGGCGCTCTTCCCACGCTGCCCCCGGGATGTGTGGGCACAGGCTTTGGCACGCTGTTCTCTGCTACAGCCCTGTGCCGCCGCCACGGAGTGCGGTTCGGTGGCTCGTGCCGTCGCGCTGGCACAAGGGGAAAATGGCAGATGCGCTCACGAGAGACGTGCTGCTTGCCCCGAGCATGTTCATTCGTCTTGCGTTACCCATTAAAAAAAAGAACGTCGCTGAAACTAATTCTTTGAGAAAAGCCTCCACTTGCTAAATACAGTGCTTCTTAAAAATAGTATGGGATGAGTTGTTATGGGAACTCACTTGTAGAATTGCAACTGGAAATACCCTACTCTAAATTCTCACTTAGTCTTCTGAGCTAATGGAAAGTATCACCTCTTGATCTCCAAAATGCTGCTTGCTGCGGAGAGGGATGGGAAGGGAAGGGAATAAACTTGAATGTGCCCACCTGCAACCATTGTGACGGCTGGACTGGAAATAGGGGGCGCGGTTTGCTTTGGTCCCCACCTTGGTCAGCTCTGACACCCACTTGTAAGACCTGCCGTGCAGCGCCAGGCACGCGTTACTGTGTTTTGCTCCCAGCCTTCGGTTTCCTTCTATTCTCTCCTGATTTTCACTTCACTTAAAAAACAGAAACCTAAATAAAAAGCTCTAAGTTTCAGAGGTTATGCCCGTAACTCAGATCAAGTTATGCTTGATGTGACCCACTTGTGGGTCCAGTAGTTAAATACCAGCATTCTAGTATGTGTTTGTTTGGAATACAGAAAATTGTGGGTGAAGCTCTTTCACTTCAGAGCAGCAGAACATGAATCACACGAATGCATATTCCGGTGGCACCCACGCAACTTCCGTAGAGGGCTGCAAGCCTCAATGGCGTTGATCATGCCAATTAAAATGTTAATGCCTGATTTAAGCACTGTGCTGATTAATTGGGGGAAGTCACTTGCCTCATGATCAAGCTTTGCTTGTCTTCCAAAATACCCTGTCTTGAACAAAGAGGTGCGGAGCTGAAAAGGAAAAACCCTGCCCATCTGCCACTACTCCTGCCCTGATCACTGGCAGGAATCACGACTTGGCGGTTGAACTTTGCGTGCAGGTTCAAGCCTTTGGCATCTTAGGTTGAAAGCACTCCTGAGTAACAGGTGGGATGCAAAGGACTACTTGGCAGCAGTTTTAGCTTTCCGTGTCCCACGTCAAGGTTCATCCGGTTTGTTCCCACTCACGATCCCACCGTGTCTTCGGTGCGCTTTCTAACATTCTTCCTCCATCTCACTGTAACCCCTAACTGATGTTTGCCAGGTGTCCTGCAAGCTCTCGCAAACCCCCCCTCGCAACCCATGGCGACAACCAGCACGTTGCCGCTGCTGTGCGGAAGGCGGCCTTTCTCATTGCAGTCACATAAGCCCGTTGTTCCTGTGCGCCCTTTGCCCTCAGAGCGGACCCTCCCACCTGGTCAATCATAGAGATGGGGCAGTGTTGTGATCAGACCCCTTGTTTCTTCCTAAGCGGTTTCGGATGTCCGTGCTGCGCAAGGGTAAGTGTCGCCCGCTTTCTTTGCTTCAACCCAGTTAGGATCAACTCTGCACACACTGGACATCTGTCAAGCCCTAGCATTTTTTCAACCCTGAACTGAATCATTCTGCTGTTCACAGAACGTGTTTGTTTGGTGCAGTGGCAAAAACAAGGCCTGCTGTGTCCTGCCGGACATTTGCAGCCTGGGCAGAACAGGCAAACCCCTTGATCTGTCAGCTTTCCGGACTGCACTTGCCAGGAGCATTAACAGCGTGCTCCCCCCAAGCGGTGGCAGATTCCCCTGATCCTCATGAGGGATTCCCCTACCCAGAAAGTCATCCTGGCTAATGACAGGGTAGAAGTTTAAATAAATAAATACATGTCTAACAGTTACCTGCTCGGCCACATCAACGTTTACTGAGCGCTGTTGGCTCCGTCTCCATGCCAGAGCAGGCTGTTCCTTTCTTCCGTTCGTTGTAGCTCCTAGTTGTCCCTCTGTGTAGTGCAGAGGCCATGAAGAAGAAAGACAGATTGCTTACCTGTAACTGTTGCTCTTTGAGTGGCCATCCAAGCATTCACACAACCCACCCACCCCCTTCTTCGGTATTGCTTCAACAGTGTCATTGCATGATATGGAGTTAGTTGCTTTTGGCTCATGCTGGGGGTGGCTGGTCTGATTGTTCTTCTTACATGAGGTCGCTATGCTGGTCTGGGCAGGGACCCTGTAATATACTGAAGGCAGCAATGGTGGAGGGACTCCCACCAAAACCTCTCAGCTATAGACGCTTCCCAAAGACAGACTCCATGCAGGCGTGGAGTCCATATGTGTGAATGCACAGATGACCACCCGGACAACAACCGTTGCAGGTAAGCAGCCTGCCCGTTTCGCTATTGTGACTGGGGTGCATTGTGTAGCAGTTGTGCTGTCCTGAAAAATCTTAGCTGTATGCAAGCTTAACTTGCGACTCTCTTCCAAGCTCTTCCCGTTGAAAGAAGGCACCTGCTATTAATTGGAAAATTATTGACCATCATTATCTTGTTAAGCAGATTAAGTATTTGGAATATGAAATACAGACTAAGTCAGCCAGAGAAACCAGCTGCCTGTTTTTCAGCACAACTAATTCTGCCATCCTATTTACAGTTTCTTGAAAGTAAGCTCCATGGGACTTCTGGAGCAAGAATACATATAATTAATTTGTACATATATATTAATTTGATTTTTTGATCTGGAGGAATTAAACTTGGAACATTATTCTTGTGCTGAGGTCTTTGCTTTATTCCTGCTTATATGTTCTTTCAGTTGCACCATAACTTGCACCAGTTTTGCTCTACTAAGTTTTCAATGAAATCTTGTAGGTCAGGGCTTACAGGGTCATGTATTTGGTGGGCCAATGGCAAACATTAAAGCAATTTATGTATTGCTCTTTATTATCAAACCACGGGGCAGTGTGCAAAGCAACAGTGACATAAAATGATAAAGACAACACTTACGTCTGGTCAGTTAGATATTAAAACCTGCTAGCGGATAGGCATCCCGGCGTATTTGCAGTTGGTGTCTCCGCCCTACCAAGGATGGTGCCCTTTTGCCCTGTGGAAGGGAAAGAATTCCAGGGCAAGGCAAGGCAAGGCAAGGCAAGACAACAACAACATCAACAAAGGCTCTCTTCGACGGCTGCCTGGTAGGCGTGTGCAGGACAAGGAGGCCCTGCTTTGTGTATGTCAGCGAGGAGGCAGGTTGGTACGGAGACAGGACCTCCTCTGGACAGCCTCATCTCGAGCTGTTTAGAGCCGCATGAGCCGCATCCAGCACTGCCCTGCCACTTCTGCTGTTGATGCCCCACTGGCATAAATGACCTCTAGAGACGCACTAGTGACACAAGCTGCTGCAACAAGCTTTTTGAAGAATGCGTGATGCCGGCTTAGGCTGTCGGCACGCCGCTGGATGTCATCTACACTACAAGCATGCAAGCGGTGCAAGCAGGCTGGCAGTGCTGGATGCTGCCCAATGTGTCAGTATTGTCTCGAACATGGCCCAGCCACAAATTGGCAGCCAGCACAGGTCTCTGAACAAGTGCAGCAAGCTTGGCAAAAGGCTCAGTAGCTGGAAGTGATCTAATGGAGAAGCTGCATACGGATGTCGATCAGTCAGGAGGTGACACGGAGCTACCGGTGTGCTATGGCTATGCAGAAGTGAATATAATTAATGGCTGTGTGAAGATATTCCTCATGGAGACTTACAGTATTATGTAAGGAATTAGTGGATTGCATCCAAGGCTGTTTTCCTGCCAGCAGGATGGACATTAGTAGAGGATAGAATTACCTGTCCTCATGCAGGCCCCCCACACATACCCTCCAGATCGGCCTGATGGCTGTGCGCATCCTCCGGCGTGCTTCACGGGGGTGCACATGACGGGGGCATGTGGGAAGCACGTTGGGAAGCAGGGGAAAGGAAAGGCTTGCTTCACAGAGGGATGCGGTTTTACTCCAGTGACTCTTCCTCCAAAGTGTGGTGCCCAGTTTGGGGCATCTGTATTCAGGAAGAAGGTATCTGAAACAGGCACATACGCATCCGTCCAGTGGGCAAACACCCGGTCTGTGCTTGAGGCACTTGCCATGTTGGTCCTTGTGAAACCAGTGGAGGCCTTCCAGATGCCGTTGGCATGCGCTCCGTCAGCTCCCTGAGCACAGATGGCTTTCAGAGAGGCTGAGGCAAGCTCACCCGGGGAAGGCTGCTCTGGCTCTCTGCGGCCCCCAGCTGCAGTTGCTGGGGAACATGAAGCAGGAAGGCGCTTTTGCACTCACATCCTGCCTGTGTGCTTCTGCAGGCACCCGGTTGGCTGCTGTGGAAAACAGGATGCTGGGCTAGGTGGGCCCTCGGGGCACGCTCTGGCATTTTGTTACTGCATTTCACAAGGAGAAATGCTGGGTTGCCTCTTTTCTTTCTGGAAGAATAGGTGGCATTCAGGTAGCATTAGGCAAAAACAGTACACAGTGTCCCGGTTTGCATGTAACCCTAAGCCAGGATTTGGCACTTCCTTTCTTGCCTTATTCAGGCATTCCTTTTCATCATGTGATGGGAATCATGCAAGGCAGGGGGCCGCATCAAGGAAGCCACAGCCTTGAGCTAACGAGGGCTGAGCAGGGCTGTCACGGATCGGACGGGGTGGAGGGCTCTCACTTGGCGCGCTATCGCAAATTGGATGTGGCTTGAAGGCCCCGGACAGCAAGAAGGGAGTGTGCATCTTGCACACTGGCTCTGTCCTCCTCCATTGGCTGTGCTGAAGAGGGCCGGCTTTCATGGATGAAGAGGAGCAAACTGTGCCTCTGTGTTGGCCTCTTGCACACGATCAAGCAGGGAAAATGTGGCTGTGCCTTCTCCAAGGATCAATTGGATCATTGCCCAGAGTTGTAGTGAGGGTAGCAAGCAAACACCGCGGTGTGTTCTAATTTCACTTCAGGGGCCACGTGGCAGGTGTGGGAGTAAAATAAACCAGCCTTAATGCACTCTTTTTCCCGTTTGGGTGCTGGGGAGGCCCTACGTGGAGCATTATGCCATGAGATTTAAGAAGCTTCTTCCTGAGGTTATTAACTCTTCTTCTGTCATTTCCAGGGGTCAAACTGTGCAATTTACACAGTGCCTGTAAGAGGGAGTGCTTATCAAGAGTGTGAATGTAGGTACAGTACCTGAATCCAAGCAGCTCTCATCTCAGAGTATTCCATAAGCTGCAGGGATATGTCATCTTTAGACAAGACCCACAACAGGAATAGTTTTCCAGGCAGTCTCCTGCAAGAGGCAGGGATGACTTAGTTTGTAGTATGCATAATATAACTTGTTGGAAAGCACTCAAGTACTGAAAATACAATGAATAAAATAGAATATAAAAATAGCTCACAGTGATGTAGAGAAGTAGCTCATCTTTGACCTGTAGACTTCCTTGTTCTGGTAACTAGAATCCATGAATTGTGTTCATACTGCTCAGCTAAATTTTTCCACTTTTCTCCTCAGTGGTGTGATTGCTGAAGCAACGCTGAGCAACAGAGGGACACTTTTTCATCAGTGTTGGTCAGGAAATGCTCCACTAACCTTTTAAGTTGAGATGGATAGCCCGAACATTTTCACCTCTAGATTTTGTCCATCCCATTGGAGTGATGGAGCATTCCTTTTTCGCGAATCACTGTTAATGCAGAGCTTTCCTTTTATGCTTGTGCCTCGCGTGGGTCTGGGCTTCATAGGGAAGTGACTTCTGTGAATCTTGGTCGCTGTTCGGGGCACTTGAGCCGTCTCTTCGGCATTGCCGTGGTTCTCTCTGCGTGTGTGTTTGGGTATGTCTTCCCTCATGTTGCCTCGCTGCGCTTCATCTTCTCCCATATGCGAGTGCAGAGAAGTGTGCTTCCCCATCTCTTTCCTGCAGGCTGAATAATGTTGTTTCCCAGTAGTCACGTGGAGCCTCACCTAGACAAAGCTGAGTACTCTCATTTGAGAGGAGGCAGCGGTGGAAGGAAGGATGGGCATGGCATCCTGGCTGAGGGAAGATGGCCCGTGGCTTGCGGCAGCAGCTCTGGCGTCCGCTGCAGTGGCACTTTGGTGTCGGGATGCTGCTTCCGAGGGAGAGGAGGCGCACATCTAGCCTTCAGCTGAAAGCCGTGGTGCAGCCCCTTTGCATCACCTTGGGACTCAGTTCAGTTCAGTTCAGTTCAGTTCTGCCACTGCTTCTGTGTTTGACAGCTTGGCACCAAGTGGCACTGCCAACTGTCTTCTCTGCCAAGCCCAGCAGAGGAAGCACCGCTGTCCCTGTGCACATTCGTGCGATAAATGCTCAGTGAGCACATGGCCGAAGCAGAGGCTGGCAGCTGTGCTTCATTCTGCCGTGGCCAAAGCAGAGCTTGGTGTGCGGGTGCCGCCCGGTACTGTCGCTTATCTCCTCAGTGGTTGCAGAGAGAGGGCCCCTGGCAGCACCGTCGGGGCCTTTGTACAGGTGCTCTGCCTTGCCGCCCTGAACAGGTTTTAGGTGAAGAGATGGAAGAAAGTGTGGGAAGAAACAGAAGGGATGCAAATGGAAGGCTGATGCCTGCGTTCTGCCCTCATCAGGGGGCGCCTTATGTGCAGGAGGCAGCGCGTTGCATAGTACCAGCCTCACTGGAGGCACCCTAAGCTTCTGCGAGGGCTGGAACCATCCGGAGACCCTACGAAGCTGGTGCCTGCAACTTTCGGCTCTTCTTTTCCCGGCCGTGAGCACGTCTTTGCCAGGAATGCAGTTTCCGCTGGACATTCTTCGCGCTGATTTCTTACACTTCCTTCCCTTTCTGCCTGGCAACACAGATGCCTCCCCTCTGTGCCTGGGACACGCTCTCAAGTGTCCCCTTGCCAGAGATGCAGTGTGGGGCTGGCAGAAAATGCTGCTTAAAACAAAAGGAAAAGTGTAGCTTAAAAAGAAGCGTTTCTTCTTATTCATCGCTGGTATGAAGCCCAGCATCTTTGGGCTGGCAGCGGTTAATGACAGGTAACTGTAGTCCGCCATGACAGGTTTGGCAGGCAGAAATAACTCTTCCTCAGGCATCTGCAGTGACTTGCAGGAGTATTCACCCCCTCTTGACTTTCCACATGTTGTGTACTACAACCTGGAACTAAAGGGATTATACTGGTACTGTTACCACTTGATGTACTCAAGATACCACTGTGACAGAGCATTTTTTAAAAATTGTGGCACTAACATTAAGTATAAAAAAACAAATTGGCACTTGCTGGTTGTATCCCCCCCCTCCAGTGCTTGGTAGAAGGACCTTTGGCAGCAATTTCAATTGTGAGTGTTCTTGGGGAGGCCTCTGTCAGCTTTGTGCATCTGAATCCTGCAGTGTTTGCTCTGTTTTCCTGGAAGAACTGCTCCAGCTCTGACAGGTTGGATGGGGGACCACCAGAGAACACCAGCTTCCTTGCCACACATTCCAAGTTGGATTAAGGTATGGGCTTTGACTGAACCATTCAAAAACAAGTAGATTTTACTCCATTCCAGTTCTACTTTGGCTGTATGTCATCGTGTTGCTGGCAGGTGAACCTCCTGCCCCAGGTTCCTTACAGAATGAAACAGATTTTCCTCTAGAATTGTCCTGTATCTGACTCCATCCTGTCCTCAGGCCTGACCAGTCCCTCTGAACAAGAAACGTATCTTCACAGCATGGGGGTGGTGTTCTCAGAGAAGTGAGGATGTAGTGTTTTTCAGCAAGTCCCAAAAGTTCAATTTTGATTTTATCAGACTGGAGAACCCTGCTCCTTATGTTTGCTGTGCCTCCCACATACTTTTTTGCAAACTTCAAATAGGCTTTGGTACAGGTTGGTTTCAGCCATGACTTTCTTCTTGCCACGCTTCCAAAAAGTCCGCCTTTGTAAACCATCTCATGGTCGTTTCTCTGACTGATGCTCTCCTTAACTGCATTTGGTGGATGGCCTTCTCTTGGCAGAATCCTTGTGAAGCCATTTTATTTCATTCTGTAATACTGGATTTAATGGTACTTCCAGGGACATACATAGTTGGGAATTTTTAAAATAACCCATCCCTCCCTATTGCCTTTGCACAGTGTTCTCCCAGAGTTGTTTTGATAGCTCCGTGGTCTCTGTTATGCTGTTTGTTTAAATATGCTCTCCAGCAAACTCGGGGCCTTCCGGAAAGTGATGTGTTTCAGCTGAAGTCCTGTGGCACTGGAGTGGTGCACTGGTGGAGTCCATTCAGCTGCTTACAGCACATGACTTCTGGAGACTTCTGCACCAGAGCTTGCTTAGGCGTGTCACAGCAAAGGGGATGGATGCTTGTGCAACCAACAAACGCCAGTTTGTTTTGTTGACCTAACCTTTATGCTGCAATAAAAATATTTTTGTTCACAGTGTTAAGTATCTTGTGTACATCGAAGCCAGTTAAATCCCTTTCAGTTCAACGTTGTAGCACAACAGAATGTGGTATGTCAGTACTTCTACAAGGAGGGCACTGCTCGGCTGAAGTACTTTATGTCACGGAGGAATGGGGTAGCACAGGGTAGCCACAAATTGTGGCGTCCAATGGAAATGTACTTAAGGCGAAACATGATAGAAAGGTACAAAATGCCTCGGGCAGTGGTGCAAGGGCTGTGCTGGGGACCTGGGCGATCCCGTCCCGGTCCCCATGCTGCCGTGGTGCTTGCTGGACCTTGCTGCTTACGGGATGAGATTCTTTCTGTTCGTATTTGTTTGCATAACCAAAGAACCAACTTCTCTTCAAGAAGTCTTCCAGTGGTAGATGAGTGGGCATTGGCAGTTTCTGACCCACAGGCTGTGTCTGCTTCTTTCTCCATGCATGGATCAGCTGTTGTGAAAATAGAGAAGAAGCCATCGCTAAGGACAGCCTCAGTTCCAGGAAAGTGTGCTGGGACTTCCAGGCTGAGGCCTTCCTTTACAGCTAAAATCCAGCCACAAACCACATGCTCATTTTCCCTGCCTTTTAGAGCTGCTCCTCAAATTACTTCTTCCTTCCACAGATTCTAAAAGCAAAGGGAGTGGGAGTCCATATGGGTTGACCAGTCACAACGAGTCATCAGTGTGTGCTGCTTGCTGGCTTTGCAACCTACGTCCAGAAAGTTGCTGAGCGTGCCCGAGCCTCAGCCCTGACCCGTTGTCTTCTGACCCTTCATTGCCTGGCTTTTTCCCTGCTTGTGTGTTTAGGGCCCCTTATTGGAAGGAGGAGGAATGGGGTAACTGTTTTACCAAACCCCTTTGATGTCTGAGGAAATCAAAGACTTGACTCTTAGAGCGGGGAGGGAAGAGGAGGCGGGTTGCCCAGGATCCTTTCTTGGAAAGTGACCCCTGCTACCTGAGGAAGAGCCACGCTTGCAGGTATGGAGTGGCTCGTTAGGAGAAAGGAGGCCTTTCCTTTTCAGGATTCCTTTTGGGTGCCTTCCTGCCTAGTCAGCTCACTGCTCACGGTCTGCAGGCTGCCCTCGCGGGTGCGCCCAGCGAAGGCCACCTCTGTTCCTCTGTGTCTCGTCCACCTCCCTGCAGAAAGTCAGGGACTTGCCGTTCAACCGCTCCCACCCCCCCCCCTTGGGGGGGGGGGGGGGGGGGGTCAGTCTTCCTTGTGCAGCAGACACAAGTGATGTTTTTTTCCCTTGAGAGAAAATAAACAGCCAAACTGGTTGTGCTGAAGTCTGTGTCATCAGCTGATTGTGGAATGGAAGGGGGATTGTTAAAGAAGCGCCGGGCATCTGTTCTCGAAATGTGCCTGTGTGAATTGGAGAGCGCTCTGGGCCGGGACTGCGGGAAGGTGACTTTCCCGCAATGATGGCAGCACTAGAGTTTCTGCTGATGGATGACTGAGCAGCATTTTGCCCTTACTGACAGATCTGCCTCGTGCACTGTGAAACGAGAGCTCCCATAAACGGGAGCCAAGGAGTTTCGGTGCATGACTCAACGCTACTTGTGGGGCAGGGGAGGCTCACCCCTGCAGTGGCACCTGCTGCCCTGGTCGCGAGGAAGGTGGAAGAAGCCCTACGAAGCAGCCTTGCCTCGAGGCAGAGCTGCTTTTCAGGTGCATCCAGAAGCACTGAGATCACCAAGCTCAACAGTGGAAGGGCTGAGACAATGCTGAGAGATCTTAAGTTCCCCCGAGTGACTGTGTTTGCTCTTTTTCAGGTGGGGTTAAATGGGAGTCGCAAAGGTGATTCAAAACTCACTAGTTGCTGCTGGCCATCTCATCTGACCAAGTGGTTTGTTATGCTGTAATCTCCCTGACCTGGATATTTTAGCTCCTCTGTGCAGGAGAGTCCTGGCAACGCGGCTGTTTAGTTCAGCCTCCACTCCTAGACTCTCCGCCTGGCTGCATTCCCTCCCCTTTCCTGCTGCTCTGGTTGGTAATCACTCCCTCTGGAGAAGAAGGTCACAGGAAAAGATCCCCGTGAATGAGTGGGGAAGAAAGGAAATGTGGTCTGAAGCTCCTGCAGGCTATCTCATCCTGTCCCCTTGATGTCTGTTTGAGGGAGGAACTTCTGTGTCACTGCCTTGCCGAAGGATGCAGAGCTGCAACCCGGGCAGTCGAGACGGCCCTTGGACGGTGCCTGCAAGTGGGCCTGGCATGTGTCCAGCAGGGAGAGGCACAGTGCAGAAGGGTAGCTTGGCTGTGTGGCCGAGAGCACTTGCTTTTTGGGGCCTGCTGTTTTCTTTTCTCTCAGATTGAGCAGTTGGAGCAAAATGCATTCACATCCGCTGTAAAACGTTTTGCTGCCCCAGCGGTGTGTGGCTAAAATGCATTTGTCAAAGGAGAACAAGTGTGTTGCTTGACTGTTGAAATCTTCAGGCAATAGCTAATGTTTTCCTTGTCCAAGGGCACAACACTGGCTTTCTACCCATTTCCTTTGCAACAAGATGCAGTCATTTCTGTGAACCTGGGCTCATTGGGGATGGGCCATGCTACTTTCCTGACAGTCAGGTCAAGTTTATTAAATGCAGCCAAGGTCAGTATAGGCTCACCAGCTTTCCTGCTGCCCTCGCATCCCAAAGTAGGACTTGCTACGTCACCACTGTACCTCCCTGGAGTGAAAATTGCACTGTAGAGTCTTGACTAATAAGGATTAGTGTGGTTGCTGACCAAAAGTTTCTAGCTTATAACACAGGAACTTTTTCTGGCTTGATTCTCCTGCTACCTCTCCCCCTCCCCACAATTTCCAAAAACATTTTATTAAGCGAACAAACAATTCAGCAGCACTGGGTTTAATGGCAAATCCACCTGTTTCTAGAATATTTACAATCTGTGATGTGTGTAAAACAAACACATTTTAAAAGAAATTTCTGACTAGGTACTTCACAATCCCATGCTCTTAATAGAAAATCTAGCTTGAGGACATTGACTGGATCAAGAATCCATCAAGAGGCAGCAGTCTGTTGATGGATTGTCGAGTAGCGGTGATGAGAACGTAGTACAGGATGGAGCCTCATGCCCTTTTGCATGAGAGAGAACAACTTGGACCTCGCATAGGCTAACCTGTTGGTTCAGGTGATCTGTATCTCTCCTGAGGGCACATAACAATGTAAGTAGTCACAGCTTGTAAAAAAGTCTGTTTAGGTTCTTTCGCTTGCTCTACTATTCTGTGCTTCTATGATTCATTTCGTTTGTTTTCTTTCCTTCGCAGGTAGTACTCTGCGGCTGTTCGGCATTTGGCTAGTCTTGTGATGAGCTTTTTCTAAAGGTTTTTTTTTTGTACTTTCTGCAAACTTCATGTTTCTTCAAAGTCTTCCAGTACCTCCTTATACATTTGTTGTTGTTCTTACATGCCCTCTCTGACTTATGGCAGCCTATGAATGAGTGGCCTCCAAAACGCACCGTTCTCGTACGCTCGGGGCTGTGGCTTCTCTGGTGGAATCAGTCCATCCCAAATCTGGTCGCCTTAGTCATTTTCGGCCTTCAGCTTTCCCAAGCATGATCGCCTTCACCTCCGGTGGGCCCTGCCGCCTGATGATGCACCCCAAACACGGCAGCCTCGGTTTTGTCATTTTTATTTTGTCATTTGTCGTTTTTGATCTAGAACTCGCTTGTTTGTCTTTCTCTTGGTCCAGGGTATTTGCAAAGCTTTTCTCCAGCAACATGTTTCAGACACATAAAATTTCTTCCTGTCCATTTTCTTCACTGTCCATCTTCCATGTCCATACATGGTGGTTGGGAATATAAAAGGTGTGGATGATAATTAGCCTTAGTCTCCAGTGAAGCATCTTTACACTTGTGATCTTTTCTAGATCTTTCTCCACTGCCCTTCCAGGTCTCAGTCTTTTTCTAATTTCTCAGCTCCAGTCCCCCTTGAACTGATGATGGAGCCAAGCTGTGCAACATCTTTCACAGTTTCAGTTTCTTCGTTGTTGATGTTCAAGTTGTACAGTTTTTCTCTAGTCAAGTTTTCCATTATCTTACTTGTCATCTGCCACCCTGCACTTTTGCATTTTGTTCCTTCATCAAGTTATTTCAGTTTGGTGCTGCATTCTGCCAGTAACAGGGTATCATCCTGCATATCTTGAATTGTTGATTATCTTCTGCCAGTTTTCATTCCATCTTCCTGTGATCCTTGTCCAGTTTTCTTGTTATGTTCTACGTGCAGACTGAGGGAGATAAAATACACCGTCGGCCGATCATTCTGTTTCTCCATATTCGGTCCTGACAGTAGCTTCTTATCCATCATATAGCACACCCATTTCTTTCAGAATTCTTATGCAAAGATGGTGCCTTTTTGGTTACATAAGGACTGGCACTCAGAGAAATGAAATCATTATTGAGTTTTAGTGTATCCCTGCTGTACATGTGTTACATAAACCTGAGCTAATGGCTTGAAAAAGCAGATGGCATCAGTGATAAGAATCCTGGCTCTAATTTGGATTATACGTTATATGCAAAATGTTATCAATTTAAATAATTAAAGGTGACTGTGGTCAAAGCATCAGGCTTTTGCCTAAAATTAAGAGCTGAATGTGGCTGGGAGAAGGTCTGAAGGTGGGTGTTTCAAGCAGTTTTGACCTTCGAGGGAGAGCACTGTTCAGTACAAACCATCACAGGCCACTGTTTTCAGCCGTAGCCCCTCCGACCTGCAGTGTGGGCACAACAAATTGCATTTGTTTTGTATCTGCATTAGCAGGATCCTTTTAAAATGGTTCACATAGAATGGGAACTGAATTTGAAAGAGGAGATACTACATTTTTGTTTTGTTTTTCTAAGGAGCGATGTAGACTTAGGGTTCCTAGCTGTATTTTAAAAGACTTGTATTTCTCTGTTGATTTCTATGGCTAGCCCATCCGTCCGTCTGTCCTTCCTTCAAAATACCTTCTCGGACTGAACTGGGCAATTACCTGTTTGACAAGGAGTGGTTCTCTGAACACTTTCAAAATCTAGGCTTCCCTTGGAGAGAAGCGGGCAGAGGAGAACAGAGGGAGAGACAGGGCTCGGCTGGGCTCTTCAGAGTGCTGTTCAGTGGTTGCTCTGGAGCTGCCTGGGTCCCATTCGCTTCTTCATTGGCCCCGATCCCCGGCTTTCTTTTCCAGCTTGCTCGGTGTTTCATGGTTCCTGAGAGTGCTCAGTCTGCACTGGCTGTTCTAGAACTTTGACTCCTTAGGCCTTTTCCCTCGGTGCACACGCGCATGCGTGCACGTGTGTGTGTAAGTCATTCTGTAACTCTGAGATTCTTTCAAGCCTGTTAGTGTCTCCACACTTACTTGGCTACATAAACATCTGCCCTGGAGAAATTTGCATGGGTGCATTTCATTACTGTCAACAGCATTAGAAGTGCCATTGGACACTCTTTGAAAATACATCGTCAGCTAACATATTGAGGAAGAAATCCATGCATGAATATTGGAAATGGAACGGGGAGACTCTTACTGTTTGGCTCTGATTATTTGTAAATAAAATCAGAACACCTAATTAGAAAGCGTGTAAGATCTTGATGAGACAAAGTGTTTTCCTGTTCGCAGTGTCTGCAGCAGAGGCATGATATTATGTCATATGATATATGAGATCATTATGTTACCAATGGAGTTCTGGCAAGTTCCAGGCAGAGTGTAACAAAGGCTGGAGTCTTGGGACCAGGATGCCACAAGATACTGACATCTAGTCAAACCACAAGCTCAGTTTTGTCACATATTCGTAGCACATACAGATATTTTGAAAGACTGATCACGGCTGTTTTTGATGGTCCCTGGACTGGGCAGCATCCAGATGCTCCCAAGTGTTTGTGGACCGTTGCCATTGTTCAAGCCACCAGTGGGGATGCCGTATTTGCTACCCTTGTCAGTGACAGTCTTTCAAAAGCGCTTGCTTTGTGCCTTTCTTTAATGTAGCTTCTTAAACTGCATATATAGTGTTGGTTGTCTCTTAGCACCAGTGTTTGCCTATCTGCTTGGTGAGAGAATGAAGGTGGAATAAAATCCAAAGGCTGTGTGTAAAAGTGATAAGTGGCTTTGACAAGCATATTAGAAATGACAGCTCCTCAGCCACAAACATCACCTATTACAGAATTAAAGCAGAAGTGAGGCAGAAGCCAGTGTTTGTAGAGCATGTTGTTTGTTTGCAATGCGCCACCTGCATTGGAAAAGAAGTTGTGGAGCCCAGAAGGCTCTGGTTGGAAGTTTCTGCTTGAGTCCAGAAGTGACCAAGAGTGTCCCAGCCCATTAAAGCATGTTACGTTTCCTTTTCTCGTCCTCTTCCCCATACCATGCCAAAATAAAACGTACCCTCCTGCCCTCCCTCCTGTACTTTTAAGAGAATTTGGCCTTTGTCTGGCATGGATGAAAACCAAGATGTCTTGCTTAAGGGTCTCGCTTGACTTCCTTAAACTGTTTGGGACCAACATTTGAGCATCAGGTACGCCCTCCCCCAGTATCTGGCCGTGCTGGTGACATGCCATGAAGAGTGCGGTGGCCATGCTCTTGGGCTTGTACTGAGCAGACAGGGATTCAAATTCCTGCCCAGCCATCAAGCACGCAGGTGGCGTTCAGGCAGATCCTGCCTCCCTGGCCCGTACTTACTGCACTGCATTTTTGCGGGGTGGGAATAACTCTGCATACCCTGCTTAATGCACTTTCTGTGGAAAGGAAAAACCGAAGAAGCAGCGAGAAAACATGGGAAGGTTATGCATGGGAGATGACATTGTCTGCCCTTATGCAAAATTCCATGGCTGAGATAGGGAGATGGCATGATAAATGCTTGTCTGGAATGCTCTGGGCTGTCATAAGAGACACATGACTGGTTGTGTCCTCTTCAATAAGAGTTTAGCCCTTTTTTATCTGGCAGGATATTGTTGGTCAACAAATGCAGGTGGAATGGCAGTTTCTGACCTGCCTCTCCATCTTCCCAGCTCCTGCTCCGCCTCCCTTCGTTGGGTTCAAGGTGCTGGTGTGGGATTTGTTTCCGTTGGCAGTGCCTTGGTCTCCGCATACCTATTTGTAGGGACGGCCTTCCATAGATATTTTCAGCAAATGTGCCAGACCCATAACTGCTCCTCGTCTGGGAGACAGGGCTGCTGCTGTCACAGCGCCAGCTGACTTACCCCGGTTTGAGCTGGTTCACACTGTGTTTACTAAGGTTGCAGGTTCCTTGGGAAGCCCCTTCCTGACTTCAGCTGCACATGGCTGCTTCACTCTGGAAACAGAAAGCCTTGTTCTGAAGTTAAATAAAAACCTCTCGTGAGTTCTCTGACTGAGAAACGCACTCCTTTCTGTCCCTGTCATGACTGAGGGCCCGTGTCCCTCATGCACAGAAGGCCTGCAGTCTTCTGCTCCCTTTCCCTCCAGACTCTCATGATCATTTGAATGCCTTATTTGCTGAAAACCAGCATGAGATGGTGATTGTTCTGTGTTGTATTCATAAACCAAACCGGATCTGTCTGGTAAAGAAAATACGCGATGGGAAATATTTATTTCTCTTCTTCCCTCAAAATTGATTGATCGGTATTTTATTTAAGATTTGGACTCCAAAGGAAACAGACATTTCTTCAGAATCAGCCTTGACTCCCACGACTGCGGAACCTTTGGGGAGGAAAATGAGGAGAGTGCAACCCAGTTGATTTCCCTTGCTCTCCTGGATGTTTTAGATACCATTGACCATGGCATCTTCCTGGACCGTTTCTGTAGGACGGGGTGAAAAATGCCATATTGCATTGGTTCCACTTCTGACTGTGGGCTCCTGTCAGGAAGTTGCATTAGGGGCCATCTTGGGCCCCTGGTATGTGTACCGTGGGCTGGCCTGGGATGCCGTCTTGGTCCCAGTAGAAGACACTGGGAATGGGTCCTTGTGCGATTTGGAGTACAAAGTCACCAGAGTGCTCGAGGCACCCAGCCTGCTTCTCTGCAAGCCTCTGACTCCGGGGTGGCTGCGCGAGTTCACAGGAGCAGCTCGGCCCGTGCGCGGAGAACTCCAGCAGCTGCCAGCACATCCCTGAGCCGTTTGAGGTGGTGATGCTGGCAGGGAGTGGTCCTGAGCATCTTGGCAGCGGGCTGCCTTGGGCCCCATGTGAGCTCTGATGGCAGCCGTGGAGAGGCCTTTTCTGACACGGCCCCCACCTTTGGGTGCTACACTCTCAGGAGTGTGTCGGGCACCAACCTGGCTGGTGTTGTGGTGCCTGGAAAGTCCCTACCCACTTAACCAGGCGTTTGTTGGCTTGGAAGACTTGGTTCAATAGGTGTTCTGCTTTGATACTCTCTTGCGTATATTTTAATTGTTGTTTAAACAAATTCTGCAACAAAGAGGGAAATGTAGGCATTTTCAATAAACCAACGCTCTAGCAGGAAGAACTCTTTCCTCACAGTCCCGCCCTGGAATTTTGTCTACTCAGGCGGTCCCAAGTCTTGCCATCACCCTGGTCAGCATGAGCATGATGCCACACAGTGCGCTGGCACGGGGATTGCATGTGCCTCCCGGGTGCAGGCTGAGAAGCTGCTCTTCATTGGCCTTTTAACTGTGCCTTCGGGGCTCGCGCACAAGGGCTTGAGCGGGCGGGAGTGTGATGGAGGAGGGGGAGACTTGGTGAGTGCCTGTTCGCGCAGGTGGACCCCCTCTGTGACCTGCTAAAGACACGCTTGTGTGTGGCTGTCGGTGGCACTAACCGCCTCCTCCACTGAGCAGAGCGTCCCACCCGCCCGCTCCTGTGGTCTTGCTCTACAGCCCTCAGCTTGCACTGTAGGTGTGGATAAAAATATGCGTGCTGAAAGGTGATTTTTTCTGCTGATTTGACGTCTCAAAAATTGTGGCATGCCTGAATGATCGAAAAGGCCGTACAGAGGCATCTGATTATATACTATGGTTATTTTTAGTGCACATAGCTTTGTTTAAGCCTTTTGTTCGAATGCTGTCTTCAGTTTTCCTTCTTGAGTAATGCTTGAGTCCTAATGCATTAGCTGCAGCTGTCATAGTTAGTGTGGAAGAAGGGAGCTTGCGGAGTCCCTTGGCTTCTCTGCTTTGCAGGATGGCCCATCGCCACCCAAACGCTTGTTCTCTCTGGGTTCATCTGGCTTGGATTTGCCAGGCAGCATGCGCTCCGTGTCTTTGCTGGTATAAATCCCGTCCCTTGCAAATCCAGGAGCAAGTCTCTTTGGAAAACATTACTTAAGAGCTCCTGATGCCTCTAACTGAGCAAGCGTTGGCTTTCTGACTGGGACCAGTTAGGAACCTAACTTTCTGTAATGCCAGTCTAGGTGCCCTTGTAATTAAGCAGCAAATGTCATACTCAGACATACAGGATGGCATTCCACGGCTGCACAGCGCTGGGCTAGGAATGGGTTGAGCAATCCTGTGGTCATAATGGAAGAACCAAAGGACTGCCCTTCAGACTTCAGATACAGAAAAGTGTCCAGTAAAAGTGAGCACTGCCTGTCTGCTTGCCATGGAACGTTCCTCGGCATCCCTCTGCCCATCCCCTGCCCATCCCCTGGGCAATGACCTGGTTTTGCCCAAGTCAGCTTGGCTCCCAACATAACACATCACTCTATTCCTGGCAGCTTTGCAAGCCTTTGAAATGTGTGAACAGGATAGTTGTGGGCATTTATTTACTTATTTATCATTTAAAAGATTTGTATGCCGTCCATTACTATCTCCGGGAAGAGGTCAGGAAAAGACAGGGTGGGTGTAGGCTTTGTCTGACAACAGCAGACTTTCTTTGCTTATCTGGGATGTCTTTCTGTTTGAACAAAACAAAAAGGTCAGGGCCCATGTTTCTTCCGAAGTAACCCCTTGTGAGGCTGTCTCTAGCTCTGGTAGGTTTCTCATGATACGTGGCAGTTCAGTGTGATACTTTCCGTGTAACTAAGCTTATTGGAAATGTGTATCTGATAACCCTCTGCTGCTCAAGCGAGCTCTTCCAGTTCCTTTGGAAGAGAATGTCTTTTGGACATTATGCAAGCCACACAACAGATGTGCTCACAGTGCAAGACACTAAAATTTGCAAGCATCCTGATGGTTCTGCAGCTCGCGCTTGCGTCTCTGTGGTTCCCATAGAAACTGCTGGCTGGTTGCGTTAAGCAGCATGGATGTTGCTTGTCAGAAATTAATCTGAATTCACCCAGATTTCCTCACAGTGGCTCTCCTTTTGCAATACTGTAACAGGTAAAAATGTCGCCCTCCTTCATGCACTCCTTCCACAGGTCTTCATCCTGGGAATTCCATAGTAGATGGTGCCCACCCTACCCAGAGTCTGTGCATCTGGAGTAGATCAGAACAGAAGCGACACACGGAGCTGCTCTTGAGCAGAAGGCAGCCTCTTGGAATGATAGTTCCAGTGCTTCAGGCTGCCTGCCAGTTTCAGAGAGCAGCCAGATGATCAGCAGAACTACTGGTCACCTCAGCAGAAGAGGAGAGAGGCTGCAGCTGAGCAGCGGAGCACCCATGCTGTGCTCAGAAGCTCCCAGCTGGAATCCCAGGCTTCTCCTGGTGGGGCTGAGGATGGCTGAGGACTGTCTGAAGCCCTTGTCAGTCAGTGTTGTGGAGGGCACTGAGTGGGATGGCCCAGAGGTCTGACTTGGCGCAAGGCAGCTGTCTCTCTGTCCCCAAAATTCACAGTGACCAAGTTCAGTTCCTGTCATGCTCCGTGGTTACGGTTGTGATACCCGTTCTGTGCTTCACTTTGTGCATCTGGATCCGACGTGATAAATGCCTGGCCTGTACCCTCAGTCTTGGCAGGTGTTTCTTTCAGAAGGAGCCTTGCCATGAGGATTTGGCTGCCCCCGCCTGCTGTAACGTGTGTGTGTGTTTAATGTGTACCATTTGTACTCTATTAAATACAATACTCAACAGTATAGAAGCAGTAAAATGGAGAAGGAAGATTAATTTAATTATGAACCAGGTTGGTATATTTCCTGCCTTTCAGTTGCACAAGGGAGAGTTTAGCAAAGGGTGGGTGGTATCACGAAGGTGATACAGGCAAAGTCAGGAACAAATGAAGGGCAAATACTAACATGGCATGGCAGGTGTGAAGGTGGAGGTGGAGTCAGGAATGGGCCTGGGCCTGGGCCAGATGCCTGGCAAAGGTGTGGTAGGACTGGAGGCAAAGGCAGAGTTAGGAGCAGGTGGGGATCAAGGCATCGTAGGAATGGAGGCACAAGCCAGAGCAGCCTCCACAAAGACTCATGATGTGGTGAGAGAGGTGGGTAGGGCTGGAACAGCCTCTTGTAGCCCCTCCTGGGGCTTCCACCAGGTTTCCGTGAGTACGTTGGCTCATCCCTGCATGCGCCTGCAAGGTGGATCAGGCTGTCCCCTTTATCAGGCCACCGGTGGGAGCTGAGCGCTCCACAGATCCTGACAACAGATGGTCTCATGGTGCAGCTGAGTTTTTTGTGCAGATCTGTGAGAATGCGGCATGTGGAATCTCTACATGCTTGGCAAGTTTGGAATTTGGGATTGGGTATACAACTGATTACCTGGAGAATTTTGGCCAGCTTTTGGCCCTGTGACTTCCAAGATGAGTCTGAGTACGTGTTGGCTGTGCCTGGAGAAACTTTCGAAATCTGTGTGTTGCGAGGGACAGGGCCTCCCGTTGCTCTCAGCTCTTTGTCCCTGCCTGTGGTTTATGGAAGTGAATCTGGATGTGTGCAGCTTAAGCCAAGAGGTGGAATTGCTTGCTATTAAGTTTGCGTTCAGGTGAGCTCCTGTGCTTTGGTACAGCATCTAGATTTAAAAAAAGGAACAGGGGCTTCCTTTCCATCACAGGGTTGTTGTCCGTGAACTCCGAGCCTACTAGATTGTACATTCCTTGTGCTGGGCACCGTGACTTGTTTTCACTGTGGGCCTGCAGATTCAGCGCTGTTGGGACTGTTTCCCAGTAGCTGCTGATAACTCCTGCCCTGCCGCGTTCTCAAGGCCAAAGCTGCCGCCGCTGCTTTGACCACATGTGACTCTTCTGAGCCACTGAGCGGCTCTGCCTGACGCCCCAACCTCTCTCCTGTGCTGTGCCAGTGTGCAGCCGCTGCGCTGCGCTCCGGAGCCGCTGGCAGCAGCACAAAGCCCGATAACCTAAGAAACATGTTCATTAAGAGGCATTTATCTTGTGCGAATGCCTTGCCTGCAGTGGCTGTCACGTCTGACACAAATGCTGCTCTCGGCCGATTCTGGTTCTGGGTGAGCAGCGGGAGCCACTTTGTGACTGCGTGTGGCCTCCATTTTAAGAGAACGCATTGCTTTTAGTGTGATCCTTTGTCACTAAAGGTTTGCCAGCCTTAGACAATTGGACACAGCAAGATGTGGGCTCGGAATGTACCTGCTGGCAGAAGCGCGATAGTCACTTGCTCTTCCTGAGGCGCTTTTGCTGCAAGTGGTTAAGAGTGTTTATGGGGACAAACAGCAGCCCTCTTCCCTTCAGAACAATCATGTGCAGGCACTGCTGCTTCTGGCGCTGGAGGAGGGCGACCTTTCCAGCGCTCGCGGTGCAGGTAAGCTCACGAGTCTTCGGTGTTCCCGGCAAGCTCTTCAAAGTGAGCTCTCCTGCTTATTCCATGAGCTCCCAAAGTGTTCTTTCCTCCCTGTCTTTAAGAACTCCACCCCGCCTTCAGCCTTGGCTGAAAAGGTTATTTGGGATGGCCATGACCAAAGTTTGATTAAAGAAAACCTTGCGAGACTTAACAATCAGAATTTTCTTCTGAAGTTAAATTACTTTTCAAATATTGAGGTCTGGTTTCCGAAATTTGGTGCCAGCTTCTAGCAGTTGGCCAGACGCTTCCAGCGCCCAGGTTGGCATCCCTTTGCTGCTCACAGAAAAGATGCCAAGGGCAAGAATGAAGTCTTCAGAATGCCTTCCTCTGCCAGCTGGTGTGAAGCAGAATATTGTAGTTGCTAAATCTCATGCTGCCAGCTGTTTTTCTTAAAGTTCACATTGCTGTTTTGCCTGACGCATGTATGTCCCACCCCATGCTGTTCCTTGGCAAGGCGAGTTGTATGTACAGCAGCATATTGTCCTTCAGGCCAGCTGGAGATCCCCAGTTAGTGTCTCCCTTAACTCTGCTTCTGAACAACCATTTACCTCCTGAAGAGATGGCCTCCCCTTTCCCTGGAAGGCCCTTCCAGTTTCCAGGCCTTCTTCAGGATCGCAGCACCCAGTGATGCCTGTGCGGCTCAGCCACCTTCATTTTCTCTCTCCTCCTTCAGGCTCAGGGCTGAACCCTGAGCGTTGTTTTTCATCTTGCCTCCCACACGCCATGTTGTGTGCTTTGGTACATGTGTAGGAAAAGGCGTCTTGGAGGATGGAACAGCTCCGGTTGGATCATCTGCTTTTTGCTAGACCTGTGGTTGCATTTCCTCTATGAGAATGCTTGTGTCGTCTGTTTGCATCATGCTGAGTTGTACACTGTGCTTACCGGAGCACCAGAGATACTTTGACAGGCCTTCTAGGAACACTTGCCCCCAGTGCTGTCGTGGTTCCACACACAGGTACCTCTTGGATAGACAGAAGCAGACTCTGTACAGGGGTGACTAGGAATGAGTAAGGATGAGGTCTCAGTTGGATCTCAGGCCTGCAAGGCTTGGATCTGGGCAGGGCTTGTTGGGAATCCTGCACTAAGGCCAGGTCACAGGGAGGCTGGGTGAAATGGACAGCCTGATCCAGAAAAAAAGGGGAACACTCTGTGTGTGGCAGGAGGATTGCATGGCAGAGCGCTGGTGATGCGAGAGCTTGCCCATGCAAGTCCCAGAAGCACCGAAAATGTGTGCGGGCTTTGCAAGCAGCACAGGCTGTGTGGTAATACAAAGTTGTAGGCATGCTCTGGGACAGCCATGATGGACCCCCATGGTTAAAAGTTGTACCGCCCTGTCAGACCAAGCTTAAGTCAGGTCTTGCCAGCTCCAGAGAGAATAGGAGAGAGCTCGTTCCAGTATATTTCTGCTTTCTCTTCTACTCCCTCCAACTTATTCCCTGACACAAACTAAGGTTTTGCTTTTTGGCACACAAACTGATTTCCTGGCATTCAAGGCAAACATCTCTGGAATCAAGTTCTCTGTAGCTTGACTTAAGGAATTAAACTGCAAAGCCCTGGATGGGAGCCAGGTTTGGGGATTTTCTTTTTTCTGGTTTGTCGCTTGTTCTCTTGGAGGCAAAAGGAAAACTTTTGAACCAGGAGAGCGCTAAAGACTCTACTCTAAGCTGTTCCACGCACAGGATGTGTCCTGTGCCTGACAAGGTTCTCGCAAGTGAGAGCAAAGTGGAACAGTGCAGTGCAATGCAAACGAATTGAAAGTGGGACAGCGTTTCAAGCAAGATGTGGGTGTCGCCACACCAAGGGATTTTAGATCCGCAGGGCCGTACGTTGCCGCCCTCTGCTACTGCTGGCATGCCTTGTGCCTCCCTGTTGGCACCCCCCACTAGGCCACTGGGTTCTTGGGAAAACTGGCCCCTTGTGGAAAATTATTGATTGGCAAAAGGGTGCTTAGAATTGGCATGTTGGTCAGTTTTTGGATATTGACAGATGACTGTCTTTTCCTTGATTGAACTCCAACGTTGTTAAATATTTCATGAAGCAAAGACTGCAGCTGGCACCTTACCTAAAAGAAATTCAGTGGCATCCTTGGCTAACAAGGTTGATAAGGGCCGGTGGGAGGGTTGCTCACGCCGGCTCTCTGCAGGGAAGCTTCCCCTGGCCCTCGGCAGGAGGCAGCCACCCTGGCAAGGGGTCACCTTTCGAATAGAATTTCTATTTTTAAAAATATAACCGGTGAGCGATTTTGCTGTTATAAGATAGAGCCAGGGGGAAGAGTGGTCCAGTGGAGCCATGACATTTTGAGAAAACACCTACAACAAGATCTGAACCTAAGGCTAACCTACTTGCTAGGGCTGTTGCTGTGAGGCTAAAATGGAGTGGAAGAAGACTCTATAAGCCACCATGAATAACTCAGACTGTGGAGATGTGGACTTCCAACAGCATTTACTCGCTGTTCCATCTGGATGCAGGTGATATTTCAAGGGACATAGTATATGTCTGTCCCAAGGGACCACTGCTGGCTAGTGATGTCCACCCCTGCCCTTTCTGCTCATATGGGTTGCTACCTTTCTGCTGCGCTAGGTCTTGGAGGAGAACTAGTTGTGTGAAGCACTACGACTTGATGTGAGGGATGACTTTCCATGGGAATTAAATAGAATGAAGATGGAGAGACGCCCACCTCCAGGAAACAATTTCTTTGACGCTGTGCACATTTGGAAGCTGGTTTCCTGCCCTAGAATGCAGTCCCAGGACACCTTCATTCATGGAGGAATTTGTCGGAAAGGGGTGGGTAGAAGGAGCGAAACTGGTTCGTGGCCTCCTTCCTCCAGCAGCATCCCAAAGACACTTTACTATTGGATCTGTAATTGCTTGGAGTCTCCTGCACTCAGTGTGCGGAGTGGTTGTCAAGCACACCAGCACAACTGGGCTGGGCTGTCTTTTACCAGAATTAAGTGGCCCCGAGATTTGAATAAGCAGGACTTTTAGGGAAATGGAGGATCCTTGGGTGGCCTGGAAGGAAGCATGGCATGTCCATTTTCTTGATTTGAGAGGTGCTGCCCGCTAAAAGGATTAAATGACACACTGAGTAGCTCTGTGCAGGAAAGCATGGGTATTTACTTGGACTGCCCTGACACTCCAGATGACTTTTTCCCTGTGCCTGCAAATTGCAGGCTTGCAGGAAGTGTGACAGTGTAGGCTGGGGCAGGCACAGGAAATAACAGCTTTGCAGTGGGTACCTTTTATTCAGAAAGACTCCAGGATTGCCGCTCCCACCCTGTTAGTCACTAAAAACACCCACCCCCTCAGAAAGAACGCGGCAGCTTGGTTAGGAGCAGTCAGCAAGCAGATTTTTCAGGAGGTCTCATTCTGCTGCTACTGAAACACACTTTTTCTTTCATGATTGTTGCGTTTTTTCAGCCCTTGTTGGGAAAGTGGGGTACAATGGAGCCTAAATCTTCAGCGGGTCTTAAAAGAATCCTGTTGTGGTGAGACTTGAGCGGCACTGCCGCTGCCTAGATGCACGGCCTTCAGTTTGCAGGTGTGTCAGGGCAGTGGAATGCGTGGCCGGAGCCACGAAAGGGAGGCACAGTGGCTGCGAGAGCCGTGGCGATTGCACACAAGCGGCCTGGGTCCTTGGTCCAAAGCCAGCGGTAGAGAAGGGTGCGTGGAAACCCTGTGCACCTGTGTGACCATGAGGTGGCAGAGGTTGCCCAGTGCTGAACCCTTGTGAGTTTGTTAAAGTCACTAACAAAAGTTCCTGAGTTCAGGCTGAAATTTATGTGCACAGGCCAGTAAAAATGGGCTCCAGATGTGAGTAAATGACATAGCACTGTTTGAATTGCTGCATTTTGCTATTTAATCTGGATTTAATTTGAGGTGTAGAGCAGAGCATGAAAAGTGAAACTTCTAGTAGTGGTTTAATACCATGGAAGTTTGGCAAAGCAGCAGCAAGGGAGGGCTGGGGAAGAGAAACCACGCAGCTGCAGGAATCTCCTCCTTAAGGCTGCCAAGGTGTGTGTCCTCTCTGTTTGCCCAGTTTTCTCTCTGTCCAACCGTCTCCTGGCCTTTATTTAAAATAGTGGAGGCTTCATAAAAACATTTTTCATCTTCCTGGCCTGACCTTCCTGGCTTGCAGTAAGCTCGATATCAATGTACGGATGGTGGTTCTTACAGGTGAGCAGACCAGGCAGCACTGAATGGGCACTAAGACAGACATGTTGGGCTTTGAGGCAGGGGCTTGGCAAGGAGCCGAGGGTTGGCTGCCCGGGCCAGCTCGTTCTCCCTACCCTTCGTGTCCCAGATGGTGGGAGACTCTTGCAGTGTGGGTGCTGCCCAGAACCACCTGTTGGCCGCTCGCACAAACAAGATAAGCGGGGGGGGGGGGTGGAAACACACGTGTTCCTGGAACACCGGCGATCCCAGTCTCAAGCACACTTCACTGACGGGGGAAAGTGCAGGAGACCAGATGGAGCTCTCCTGGACTCAACAGCGCACAATTGCCGTGGGGATGAGCCTAAGTTTTTAACTTTGTTATATGTTTTTAATAATGTATTATGTTGTAAGCCGCCCCGAGGCTATTGCAAGGGGTGGCATATAAATTTTTAAATAAATAAATAAATAAAAAAGTTCTCTCGTCCCGGCTTCTGGATCCGGGAGAATGGCAGGATCCCATTCGTCCTATTCGTCACCTAGTGCAAGTCATCTCTCAGGGCAACTGAGGCGGTTTCTGTGCCAAAGCCAGGGCGCAGTGATGATCACTATTCTCCAAGGGCACCTGATGCTTTACAGCAGCCTCCTACTTAAGTGTCTTGTCCAGCCAGCCGGTATTCAGCATGCGTGGCGTCCAGGGAGGGTTGCTCCAGGAGTGGCCCCGTGCCTTGCTTCTCCAAGGCAGAAGGGAGCAGCCTGTCTTGCAAAGACGCTTGTGCCGCCTCCTGCACCCAGGCAGCCGAGCCCGCTAGATGCAGGAAGCCAGGAAGGGCAAAGGCGGAGCTGATGCTTGGTGGCCTGCACTTCTCCGAGCGGTTTGTCAGAGTCCGTAAAGCCACAGCAGCTGGAATTCATTCCACAGCCCAAGACTGGGCGACACGCTGGGGCTCAGCCAGTGGCGACCCGGTCAAGTGGCTGCTGCTGCTATTCGGCAGAATGTTCTGGGATCAGCAACATTCCACGGACCCGTGTGACTGCTGGGTGCTGTGGGATGGGGCAGGTGCTGGGTGTGCCTAGATCTCTCGGGCCTCTGCTTCCTGTCTATCTGGGCAAACAGAGCCCTAGTGATAAGGGCTGAGCAAGTTGCTGAATAATTTTCTGTGATTGCAGATTCAGAATTGCTGGGGAGAGAGGGATGGAATTCAGTGGGAAAAACAAGCAGAAAATACAAGAGCCAGGAGGTGCTTCCCTTTGGAGGATGCTGCCTCTTCCAAAGGTGCCCAGGAATCGTGTCATCTTGGCAGCTCTCCTTTCAGACTTGAGTCATTCACGGGCAGTTATATTTCTTTCTGGGTATGGTATTTGCAAGGGAGGGGGCACCACATCTGTTGCACAGTTGAGCCTTTGTGAGTTTCTCATTGCTCGATCAGGGATCCATCACCTTCCACAGGGAGTGTAGATGCCTGTGAGCCTCATGACTTCATCCATTGCCCTTTTTGGGAACACCTGACAGCAGCAGCTCCCCAGTCAGGAGACACAGGGACATGGGGACCTTCTGCGCTCTTAGACAGAAATGACCTTCTGGAGTGGGAACAAGGGGAGAAGCCAGGTCTTGCTCTGTCTCTTTGTGTTGGCACAGGTTTGGGGAGTGTCGTGTGGCCAGGAGATGCTCATCTCAAGGAAGACCGTCTAAACGTTACTTCTGCTTAAAACTGATAGGCAAGATATGTGTGTTGATTTCCAATCGCCTTCTTTGTAAGGGGCCTGATGCATGTTTTTTTTTCTGAGCTCCTGTCCCACTTAGCTTACCCCTGTTTTCCAGTCCAGCACACAGTGAAGTTGATCTATAGTTTTGGCCTCAGCTTCTGACACTTTAGCTTGTTAAATAGCAGGAAATCCAGAGGCAGAGCTAGCCAGGTTTTTCTTGGAGCTGTTAATCTAACAAAGATGTTTCTGGGTATGGTTGCTTCCCGGTGTCTGCCCGGGTGTGCAGAGCTGTGCTCTGTGCTGCCTTACAAGATCGGAATGAAAGCCCCAAGGCCGACTGGGGCAAAGCTTGCAACTGCGCTTGGTTGCTGGATGTGAGACACACCAGAAGCAGTCTAGTGTACGTAGGACTTTGTGGTGCAGGGTAGTGGGGGAAGGAACCCACCACATGGGACAACGCTGCGTGTGCTGCCCTGTGCTCACTGTCGTGACTGTGCTTATATCCTGCTTGTTATCAGAACTAACCAGACAAAACAGGCCTCCATAGGAGCATCGCAGAGCTTTCAGTGCGCAGTCTCTGCCGGCTGTGACATGCTCTGTTTGCGTGAAGTGGGCATGCGCTTCCACCTTTCTCCCGAAGCTGGATTCCTTCCCGGCACAATGTGGCAAGGTCTGATGTGCTGTCTGCCTCCGTGGGATTAGGAGCTTATACTGTGTTATGTTGCACACGTCTAGTGTAAGTGCAGCATAAATCCCTCGAAGTGAATAAAATACATAAATAGGCAGGTGCAGAGCCAGGGAGTTTTCCCTTTGTGACTCTTTCTGCCTGCGGAAGTTTCCAGCTCTGTGGAGCACTACCCAGAGGCGCCACCACCCACCTTCATCAGCAGGCAGTGCTGGGGTGAGAGTCTCCATAGCAGCTTGCTGTGATGAAGCAACCTCGTCTGGCATATCTCTGGCTTGCTCGTTCGGCAAGCGCTTCAGCGACTCGGTCCTTAACTATCTGGGTGCAGCGTAAACTGGCAGTTATTCACAAAACTATGTAGCTCTAACTTAACTGTGTAACTTTGTAAGAGTGTGTAAATATTTTATTTATTTTTATTTATTTTACATTTATTTTAAATATGTAAGACTGATCTCTGTATAGAGGGCTGGAAAGTAGCCAATGTAATGCTAATTTTTAAAATGTGATCTGGGGAAAACTGGGAAATCAAAATCCAGTCAGGTAGCATCTCTTGGTGGAAAAGCATCGTTACAGGTAATGTTATAAAATACAGATTTTGCTGAATATACATCAGCATGGCGCCTGCTGGTGTGAGTCCCTGTTCTGCGACCTGCAGTTCCGAGCTCTGCCCCACAAGGACCATATTGCAGGTCAAAAGGGGCAGTCGGAGATGAAGGAAGGCAATGCTTCAGGCTGTCAGATCAGAGGACTGAGTTGCCGGGACAAGTTGTTCATGGTGTGGAGACGGTGGGTAGAGAGATGTTTTTTCTTCTCATATAAATATTAGCATACAGAGTCTTCCAGTAAAGCTGAATGGTGAAAGACTCTGGATAGATCAGAGGAAGAGCTTCTTTAAACAGTGCCTAGACTGCAAGATACAGTGATGACCACCAGCTTGGGCAGCATTTGTTATGGGAGCAGCTGGATTTATTGGAGGTTGTCTGAAGCCTGCCGAAGATGGCTGTGTTAGGTTGCTTTCCCAGCATGACTGACATCAAGTCAGCAGGTGCCTTCCAGCAGCCCCTAAATGTGGCCATCAGGTGGCTTCTCTTGCTTTTTTGAACCCTTAACAAAGCTTATTTTGGTGGGTGGGGAGAGACGGAAGCTGGTTCCAGTCTTCCTAGTGCCCTTCTGCCTTCTTACCTATTCAGCGCTGCTTTTCCATGCTGCAAAATGCAGAGCCCCCTGTGCGTGGGACAGAGCTTGCCCAGTGGTTGAAGAGACTTAGGCTCACCAAGAAAAGGGCAATTTGAAGGGGAGCTCGGGAAGAGGAGTTGCGGGGAGACGTGATTCTGCATTTCAGGCAGCCACGCTGTGAGAGGATAAAGATTTGGCTGATGGTGGCCGAGCAGCAAGAAAGAACCCTCTTCTTCACTGGCCATCGTTGAAGGGCTTTGCTCAGACATCTGTGCCCTGAAAGCAGCACTGACTTGGGTTTCACATGGAATTGCAAGTCTCCATGGAGATGTGTAAACAGGCCTTTAAACAGGGGGCTTCAAACACTGGAGAACATGCCTTGACCAGGACATCTGTCGGTGTGGAGCAGGGCACGTGCCATCCCAGGAGAAAGGCGTGAGAAGACGGCCCTGAATGGAGAGGGTGGGGAACAGCAGGCTCCCCTGGATGGGGCCACCCGCCTCTGGTTATTGTCTCTGTGATGTGCTGCTAGGCCCATCCCCACAGCTGGAGAGCCATGGAGCTCAGTGGCTGGCTTTGGGCCCATCACAGACTCTTAGCCCAATCTACCTCACAGGGTTGTTGTCATGAGGGTAAAATTGAGAAGAGAAGGTGAAACGTGAGTCACCTTGAGTTCCTGGAAAGTAAAAAAGACCGGATAAGAATATAATAAACAAATATCCCACTCCTGCAACCAGTTCAGTACACGCAGTCTGGGTTGGATCAAAGAAATCTGGCATTTGCATGGGGCTAGGCAGGGTTCCCCTCAAAGCAGACATGCTGTGCCAGTAATACAAACGGGAACACACTTCTGGAGCTGCTGGCCTCCTGGACTCTGTCCTCTGGCCATGCCACCTGGTGCTGATCAGTCCTTATCGAAAAAGGGCACCCAGAACTGGTTAACTGGGACACTGGCAGCACATGATTTAGAGTGGGGCTGGTACCCGAGGCGCGCTTATCAGTAACAGAGCAGAAATCTGCATTCAGCCAGGGGACCAGTACAGTCTTTGCTGATTAAATATTGGAATTGTCCTTATGCCATTGGACTGCGATCCTGCAGCCCTTTATGCAACGATGGGAAAGCATGGATGCCATTTGGGGTTTGGACATGAGCCCCACGTGCTGGAACTGTTGGGTGGGCCATGCCTCTGACTTTTTGCATGTCTTGGGTGTTCAAATGGCTGGAGAGGAGCCTTATGGGGGTTGCCTGTGTTCTGGTCACGTAGCTGTAAAAGGCCTTTGGGAGCGTCTGCAGAGCCTGTGCCCCCAGAGAGCAAGGCTGGGTGATGCGCAGGGCTGCAGACATACCGGGAGATCGCTGCTTGGCTCAGCAAATGGGCTGGATGGCGCAAAGTTCTGTGCAGAGCATGCGGAAGGCTGCAGGGTCGGGCCTGGGCATGTTCATCGTGGACGCTGGGCTGGGAAGGATCCTGCCGCCCCTTGGGAATACAGGTTACGGGGCTCGGGGGGCTTGGGCTAAGACAGCTTTGTATGTGGAACCATTCTGGGGCCTCTGCTGGACTGATGCGCTCTTGAGCGTGGCTAGGGAGCGGTCACCTTTGCTTCTTGGGTCCGCTGGCCATTCCTCTGTGCATCCTGATAGCCTGTCTTGCCGGTCCCTCTCAGGTCGCGATCAAGATTATTGACAAGACGCAGCTGGACGAAGAGAACCTCAAGAAGATATTCAGAGAGGTCCAGATCATGAAGATGCTCTGCCACCCACACATCATCAGGTTGTATCAGGTATGGGGGCTGTGGGGCTGGGGTGGGGCGCGCTTCCCAAAGGCTCATGCTCATTTGGGTAAGCAGTAAAGACCACGATACATGAGGGAGCCTCAAGTCACGCTGGCACCTCGCAAGCAATCTTCCTCCGGGAGGTGTGGACCAAGAATTAAGTGAGGGCGGGGCAAGGGTGCTCCGTTTGTCAAGCATCCTTGCATTGCATGCGCTGCTCCTCGGGGGCCCATGGGATTGCTGGACCCAGAAGCCCGTAAGACATACATCTGGCTGCACCTCTTTATCTGTCAGTGGCTTCGTTTACATTTCACTGAATCCTTGAAGTCCTCCCATGAAGCTGGTGGGTGACAGATAAGAGGACGTTCTTCTTCACACCACATACAATGGAGCTATGGAATCCACTGCCATGGAAGTGGTGACGAGCACCAATGTGGGTCGCTTTGAAAGGGAGGGGGCTGGACAGGTTCGTGGAGGAGGAGCCTGTCAGTGGCTTCAGGCTCGCTGGCCACAGGCTGCCTGCCTGCAGGTAGAGGGCGCCTTGCACCCATCCTGCTGAGGAATCCTGTGGGCAGCTGTTCTGCCACCATGTGTGGAGGGCCGAACTGGAGGGACATTTGGTCTGATCCAGCAGGGCTTGTCCTTTTGCAAAGCTATCCAGTTCATGTGCCATCCAAATAAACTGAATAGTTTAATTTTGATCCCACTCTCAAACTACTCCAAATTCAGTAGTTCCTTTTCAATTACAATTATTTTACAATGGCTGGGAACACATGTGAAAAAGGACAAGAAAGAGTGAGTGATGGGGGTCTTTTTACAAGCCTTTTCTATTTCTCTGTAACACTCACTAAAAGCAGCAAGTCTTGAGCCAAAGTGGAGTTTTAGGAATTTAGATTTAAAATGTAAAGTTTAGATTTTAGAGAACGAATTAAAAAACAAGCCAAGGGTAAATTGAGGTTCACCCCATATTAATTTCTGCATTCCTTCTCACATCCTGCTCCAAAGTTTGATCAGTTCCCCTCCGGTTAATTATCCTTATTTATCTATGCTTAACTCTAAACCAAATGAAAGATTTTTTAAAAATTGATGCACAACTCCATGATTTATGTAGGGAAGATGTTTCAAAATGTCACCTGGGTGGTGTGCTGAATGAGGTCTGGAGCATGGGGCAGGGAAAGAGAGACTGAGGGGGGCCGGGGAGACAATTGGGGAGGGGGAGAGTAGAGGGGAAGACTGGAGGAGAGGGGAAAAGGAGCTGGCAGGTTTGGAGGGGGAATCATGAAACGGAGGCTGGGCAGGGTCCTCCTCCCTTGCTTCCCCACTCCTTTGTCTCTGCTGCTCCTGCCTCTTGTTCTCTCTCTCTCTCCCTCCTTCCCCCCTTTTCTCTTCCAGAAGAACCCCCCCCCCCCATGCAATTATGCTTCAGTACGAAGCTTCTGTCTGGCATCAGAGGCAGCAGCCAGGGGAGGTTTGGGTATCACAGCATGCAGGGAGGGAAGGGTTAATCTTTCCCTCCCCAGCTTTGCCTTATTGACCCCCCCCCCCCATGACAATTAAGGTCAGGGACATGGCTTCTGTTGGTGAGTAAACTTACTTGGAATACGGAAGTGGGGGGCTGGTGGTGTTGCACCGTCCGGGAGAGGATGGCTGCATCTTTCCTCCCTGGCTGCACCCTTCCATGGAAATAAACATGTCAGTTAGGCTTAGAAAAAATCTTCGGCCAGCACGAGTTGGCATTCGGGACACTTAGAAATAGATTCTGGGCCCATGCCTAGCAAAGCCTTTGCTCGGGCCCTGCAATTTTCTTGCATCAGCGGAATGGAAGGAATGGCCGGAGCAAACTGCCAATCCAGTCCTCTCTTCGGTGGTGATGCTTGACTTGCTTGGGTGTTTCTTGCCTCTGCAAGGGAATGCTGCTCCCTTGCTGGTGAGGCTGTTTGGGTTGCGGTGTGTCCGAAATGGAACTTATCAACAGCTTTGAAAACGCCTTGCTGGGAGTATCCGATCTTTCAAAACACAGAAGGTCAGGGTCAGTCTTTTTACTAGTTGAAACATCCAGTAGATTCCAATTTCGTGTCCCAATTCTGCGGACTATAATGTGAATAAAAACCACATTCATAAGTGCACGTATGTTTTTAGAGATGTGTTAGTGTCCAGAAGTTATTTTTAGCTAAGTTTGTGGAAGAACTTTTACAGCCATGTTGATCACACAAACTGAGAAATCTAGGGCAAGCGAACAAGATCCTGTTTTTCAGGGAAAGGCTGTCTTTCAAAGCCCACTTCTAGCACTGCAAACCCAAGTTCTTCCTCTCTCGCTTGGTCCGTGTTTGACGATCCTAGCCGTTGTCCCCGGCCCGCCGTGCGCACATGCGTGCAACCACTGAGTGCTTCCGATTTGCTTAAAGTGCTTCTGTGTATCCGAGATGCAGCTGTAAAACAGTCGCCCCTTTCATGCAGCTCCCTTTTCTCCTGAGCAGTCCCGTCTATTGAGGTTTGGTTTGGTTTTGTTCTGTTCCTGCCCAGGTTATGGAGACAGAGCGGATGATTTATCTGGTGACGGAATATGCAAGTGGAGGGGAAATATTTGGTAAGCACGTTAATTTCATTCTTCATATGCTGCGTCAGCCATGGTGAAGTTAAAATGACAGTCGCATCTTTCGAGGTGGCCCCCATGAGTACCTTGACCCACAGGTGGACAAACTTCAAGGTAGCCATAGACTCCAGTTGAAGAGGAAGAGATTCCTTTGCATCAGGCGCAAACAGTTGAAACATAGCAGAAGAAATAAAATTGTCACACTAAAATTGCACCATTGTTTATACTAACTACAGAATGTATAGCATATGAAACACTGCTGGGTGAGTAGAATTGCCAACATAACGGTATAAAAAGTTAGACTCAAGACTCTGGAATACACCCTGCTTTAATGGAAGCCACCAAAGCTTTGCTATCACCAATTTATCTCAGTTTGTGAGGAGGGAAGATAGATTCAAATCCAGTTAGCACCCCAAGAGAGCTTCTAGTAATGGGGTAATTAACCATTTCTGCACATCTGTACAGGAGGCGCAGAAGGGCAGTATGTGATGAAGTTCTTCAGGTGAGGAGACACCTCTGCCTGTGGAACACCTGCTCTTACCGTTTTCAAGCATGGCACATTTTAATGAGGCACATGGGAAGCTTCCTTCTAAACCAGGCCATGGCCCATCAAGCTCGTTATTGCCCACATGGGCTGCCAGATGCTCTCCCGGGTTTCACAGGAGGGGTTTTATGGTTGGGTGGGAGCTGTTTCTAACAGTGAATTGAAAGCGTTGGAACAAGAAGCGATGCCGGGGCTGCCTGCCAGTTGCCAGCCCGACACACCGGGACTTGCTGCTTCCCACCTGCCTGTTCCCCTTCCAACGTCCACTGGATGTGCTGCGGTCTCAGCCTGATGTCCCTCTTGTCTCTGGAGCTGGTGAGAGGAGCCCCGGGAGGAAGGAGGCTGTCACCAGTCCCCCGGAACGCCTGCGTTCGGCTGGGCTTCACATTCCCAAAGCCTCCTTCAAAGAGCTTGCACCAAGGGCAGTGGCCCCGGGCAGGGGTCCGGGGCGCGGGCGGTTTGGAGCCCGTTCCCTTTTGTGTTTTTCTTCCTTCTGTGTGCTTGTCCCTGCGACTACTGTTGTAACCGACCGGGCGTGGGTAAGAACCCGTTACTGAGCCTACTCCATGGTGGCGAAGGTGGAGAAGAATGTCTGCCAGCAGCGCGTCCCCGTGGCGCCTCCCCGCAGAGCTGTTCCGAGTGGCTGGTGGCCTTGTACACATGGGGCCTGATGAGGATCAGGTGGAACCCTCGGTGGCCTGCAGGGCCACGTTTGCACAGCACTGCAAGAATAAAGTCACTCAGGCTTGGTTCAGATTGGGCTCCACATTTCGTGGAGGTGTCCAGAGCCCCGCCTGGTCTTATTTGGATGGGTAAGTTTCAGTCGATGAGGCCTGATGATGTGGGCAAGGGCTTGGACAGACTTGCATTCTCAGCCCTTGCCCTCATGGCTGCCCATCGAAGCCAAGGGGGCACGTGCTCCTGCGTCCTGGGGCTGGGGACAATCCGTTTGTTCATTGCCTGACCGTGGGAGAGACAGGCAGCGCCCCCAGGTAATTTTACACAGCAAAGACTCTGTAGTAGGCGAGTGCCAGCAACAGAGAGTGAGCCCATCTCCCTCCGAGACGCACTGCCACAGTCATCGTGCGTGGTGAGTGTACGCATTAGCGTGTGGCAGTGCTCCGTGACAGAAAATGCCTCAGCAGAAAAGTATTCAGTCACTTCTGTAGACGGTTATCATGAACCACAAGTCTTTTGAGGACATTTGCTATTGAAACCTCTGCCTTTGGGCTTATCTATACAAATTCTGACCTTGACAGAGGTTTATTTTATATTTTCAACCCTTTTTTGTCTCTCTGGTAGAACACCAAGCACTGATCCTTGTTGTTTAGTCATCAGGAAATTCTTATTTTCTTCACTGGTGCTTGTGAAGGAGGGGCTGGTCCTGGCTCCATTAAGGGACGCCCCCCCTGAAGAAGGCCCCCCTGGCCCCCGGGGACGCTAACATCTGGAGGCCCATGGCCAACATTCCCTTTTGAGCAAGCTGTTTGGGGGTGGGGTGGTGGTGGCTGGGGTTGCACTCCCCGTGAAGGACAGAGTGTGGGGTTTGGGGGTGCTCCTCGACCCAGAACTCTCAGGTAGCATCTGTGGCTGAGAGAACGTTCTCTCAACTGTGCTTGATGGACCAGCTGCCTCCCTGCCTGGATGGGCAGAACCTAGCAAAGGTAATCCATGTCCTGGTAACCTCACGCTTAGGCTACTGTAATGTGCTCTGTGTGGGGCTTCCCTTGAAAACGGTGCAGAACTTCAGTTGGTGCCAAATGGGGGAGTCCATTTGTTGCCAAGGATGGGCAGAGATGAGCAGAAGCCCTCCCAGTATTCACCGTCTGCACTGTTTACGCCCAGGCCCCCTTTAAGGTGCTTGCAGCGACATATGAAGCCCTAAAGTGCTTAGGGCCTGGATATCTCAAGGAACCTCTCCTCCCATATAGACCCACTTGGACCTGAAGATCATCTGCAGAGGTCCTCCTCCTGGAGCCACCTGTAAAGAAGGTGGCCACAAGGGGAAAGCCCGCCTCAGTTTTGGCGCCCGGTTCATGGAACCAGCTCCCCAGGGAGGTGCGCTGGTGCTGACCTTATGTATATATTTCAGCGCCAGGTTAAACCGTTTTTATTTTGCCATTATTTCGCTTGCTAAATCCGATTATTGATTTTTATATTGCATAATGTCCCGGTCCATGTTGGATTAGTTGTGAAATGGTTGTGAATTATTGATTCATTGTTTCTGTGCCTTGAATTCTGTTGGCTGCAGTGTAGTGATGTCTTTTGACATCAAAGCTCTTGCTTGATATTGAGACGGTTTTATTGTGCACCATTCTGAGAGCTTTTGCAAATGAATGATAGAGAAAAGCTTAAATAAATAAGCAGGCTGTCACTTGGCCTCAAACCCTCTCCAAGGAGGGCAGCGTGGCCTCTAGTCAGCCAGTTTCTTTTTGCTGGGGAGGTGAGCTGCTTTCTCTATGAACTGCACCTGAGAGGCTTTTCCCTACAGCAGCAAAACCCTTCTTCCCCCACGCATGGAGTAGAATTTGTCAGGGCGCCCCGCCACTGTTCCTTGGCGAGGCTTTGGTGGGTTAGCCAAATCGCTCCGTTACGTGCAGGGCGGATGGAAACTTTCTCTTTGCTTTTGGAAGGGCTGCAGGCTGTCGTAAATTCTGCTTGTTGGAGCAGCTGATAACCAGCAGGCCATCCAACCCCGTGGCCTCGCTGCCTAGCCAGAAGCCGGCAAGCCCCCTTCGCACCACTGCAGTCACACGGCTGCTGCACGGTGCCCGCCTCCATCATTCCCAGCTGTCTTCAGCTGCTACTCCGTCTCATCGCCAGATCCCTCATCCGCTGGGAAAGTGGAGCCAGAACGACCGCAGTGATTTTCTAGTGAAAAGTCGCTTGATCGCTCTGGGGGCAAGGAGAGGGAAGCAGAACCCCTCCGTGTTGCAGGGAGAGACAGTGAGCGCTGGCGGGGGCCTGAGCTGCTTCGGGGCAGAGGGTGGCTCTGGGTCCTTCTGGAGCGAACGCAAGTGGGCTTCAGCTGTGCCCCTTTTCCTTCCCCGGTTGGGTCCTGCCGCACACTAAAGGGAAGCTTACAGGAAGCCACTGGACACGATGCAGGCTCGTTCCTGCATGGCTGGTGAGAGGCTGGTGAGCAGTGTGGCAGTGAGGCTTGCTGTGGAGGTTCTAAGGCGTCTCCAGAAGCTCTGGATGGGCCTTCAGAATGAGTGGAGCGCAGCTCAGCACTGTAAATCCCACGTCAGCTGTGCGTGGGACGGCGCTCTTCCCATTAAGTGGGAGCAGCAGCTGCGCAGGTGAGCTGGCTTCCCACTTTCTCAGAGGTGCAGCTCCAGCACCGAGCTTCTGGCTGAGCGGAAGTGCCCCACTGCGCACTCCTGCAAGATGAGCACATCCTCCGACTGGCTCGAGAAGCCCCTTGCACCTGAGCTGGCCATCGTGCGCCTCACAGGAGACACAGCTGAGTGCTGCTGCGGCGTGTGGAATCAGTGGAGCGGCTGCTGCTGCTTGTCCAGCCAGGCAGAGAGATGCGGGGTGGCAGGGCTGAGCAAGGGCAGAACTGATAGTCCTGTGCACCCGCCCTATCGAAACTTGCTGTCCTCCTAAGAAATATTCTCACTCAAGAGCATCTTGCCAAGCAGTTCGGCTTCACCAGCAGGCAGGAACTTTCAGAAATAGTCCAACAATTTGTCATTAATAAATGAATAGTTCTATTTAAAACAAAATGAAACTCAGCACCAGTTCAGGCATAACGAAGAACGTATAACACGCCTCCGCTGCCATTCCTAGACAGTTACCAGTCTCCTTTGCGGGAAGGCTTTGCTCCCCTTGCTTGGGTTGCTGCATGGTGGCGTTTGTCTTGAAGCATGCAAGCTCCTCACGTTGTCGTAACTTGTCGCCACCAGTTGTCGCTCCTGTTTTATTGTACTGATGGAGTAAAAGCCAGCGGCCATTTAGGGTGAATCCTAGTTGTTGGCCACAGTCTAGGAAGCAGACGTCCTGGCATGGAAAGGGCACCAGTTCACACCCTGGTTTTCCAGTATGGGGACACGGATCAGTTTGCAGGGCAGGAGGGCAGGACCAGGAACGGGGAAGTTCGCTTGTGCTGGTGTCCGGCTGAAGAGATGGATGATGGGGATGGGCAGGATTCAAGGCTCGAGTCGTGCAGGGGAGACAGACGGGGTCCAGGCTGCCCCTGGCAAAGCTGCCTGATTTTTCCCAGCTGCTGGGTGGTGTGGAAGGGAGAGCAGAGCCTGATCTTCGGAAGGGAAGATTGCTCCAAGGAAGCATGGGAAGCACTTGCCCACCAAGGCCACCGGTGCTTGTCACACGGGGAGCATTTGCAGGGTGCCCAAAGAGGCCGGGAGGGCCTGTTGTGGCGGAGATCAGCAGGCCTCCCCTGCTGCGCAAGGCTGCCACCTCGCTCCTTCTGACGCGTTGGGAACAGCGAAGTTGTGGGGAGATGCGAGTGTGCGCTGTGGAGGAGGAACTGGGCGCCTGCTTTCTCTTTCAGGAGCCTTTGCTGAAGTGCAGCCTCTGGTCCCCTCTCAGAGGAGGCTGAGTGGAAGGCTGGGCAGTTTCATCCCGCTTCCCTTCATAGGCTGTATTAATTATAGAGTGAAGGACAATAGTCCGCTTTAGAGGATCAAAATAAAGCTGAAGTTTTCCCATCAGGTGGTTCTTTTGCCAAAGTGCCCACTAATTAAAATACCCAGACACAATCAGTTCACAGTAAATACTGATTACATAAACACATCAAAAGCCTCCCGCCACTCCATGTAACGGGCAATCCCTTTCCTTTGATGTTGCATTTCTAATATGTTTTGATGGGGATTCAAGCAGTCCAGCTTCTTTCCCTCCCTGATTAAATTTCATCTCTTTGAAATTCTGTGAAGTGCCCACATTCAAGATGAGTGGCGAAGCTGCCGAAGGTGATTGGAGCTGCGATCCTGTGCACACTTGTGTGGAAGGAGGATCCAGCTGTGCACGCTAAGACCCATGCCAGTGTATTGCTGGACCCACAGACCGGGTGGGGCATTGACCCCAAACCCAGGTTAACGCCACAGCTGAGCCAGGCGCCTCCTGAGGTGGCCGCAGGCAAGTCGCCCCAGTGGCTTATCCTTTGCTGACCCAAACAGTGAAGAACATCCCGTACAGCGAGTCGCTGCCCCATGGCGCCCCCCCCCCCCCGGTTGCACTCTGCCACAGGCTCCTTTCAGCAAAACCCCTTAAGGGGCAAAGCGCTTTCCCTGCCCAGGGTCCCAGGGCTTCCAAAGCAGCAGCTTACAGTGTGGCCTTGGGTGGGTTTTCTGGGAGGACAGCTGGACAGCCTCCCTTTCCCAGTCTGTAATCTTGACTCTCCCTTTGCAAAGCTAAGGGGGGTTTTGTAAAAGTTGGTGGGAAGTGGCACATCTCCTGTGGCATCCGTTCCGCAGTGATGCCCACGACAGGTTCTCCATGCCAAATGTTCCCGCAGCTCAAAACATCGCCTACCCTGCGGCACTTGGCTCACCTTCAGACGTGCAGATGGTCCGTTTCGGTGTTTTCTTCTTTATGTGTGCCTCTCGCATTTAGAGTGTGACTCTTAAGAAGTTCCGCTTCTCCTTGTCTTCCCGCTCTGGGGTAGATTTGCAAGTCAGTGCAATTGTGCATGGGAGACGAGTGCAAGGCCCCCCTGTTAGCCCCCCTTCCCCTTCTGCAAGGCACCGCCTGCCCCCAGGCAAGAACGACGGGCTGCTGCCCTTGCCCTGTGGGATGTTGCGGCCTGTGTTCTGCCTCTTCCCCTCTGGGGAGCTGACCTCTTGGCCATGCTAGCACTGTCCGCAGGACAGTGGCGTGTACTGGAACATCCGGGTTGCAGAGAAGCCCACTGGGGGTTGCTGGGCCGCTCGGGTGTCTCCTCCCCGGGAGACGCAGCAGAGGCTCAGCCTGGCATCTCTCAGGAGCATTCTGAGGCCTTTGGTCAGGGTGGATTGATGGTTGTTGGCGAGGGCTGAGGTGGGACAGCTGCTAGGGTTACCTTGCTCCAGCCTTTATTTCGGAGAGAAGCAACAGGCAGGGCCTGTCCCAACAGGAACGGTCTCCCCCGCTATGCATCTAGCTCTCGCCATTGTTCTAGAATCCTTAGCTAGCCAGGCGTGGCAGATTTGGACATGCCCAGGTGTAGCACTGCCTGCGTGAGTTGATACTGTGCTAGCAGCCATCTTTATGCCTCTTCCCTCCCCCTCAGATCACCTGGTGGCCCATGGGCGCATGGCTGAGAAGGAAGCCCGGAAGAAGTTCAAGCAGATCGTAGCAGCGGTTCACTTCTGCCACTGTTGTAACATCGTCCACCGAGACCTGAAGGCAGAGAACTTGCTTCTGGATGCAAATCTGAATATCAAAATAGCAGGTCAGCCATTTCTGTATCTTTCCGTTTCAGTGTGGCTCTTGCAAATGTTTCATCTCACTAATTTTTAGAGTTATTTGAGGATGTCAGCAAGCAAGTAGCTGTCGGCCAGCGGCAGGCAGCCCTCAGGGCCACAGGTGCATCCAGAAACGTGAAAAGCGACCTTAGGTACCATTGAAAAGTGGCTGCTGGGAAAGTGTGGCAGTTGGAGGGGGCAGGTACCTTAGCGGTGCGTCACTTTTGCTGACGATACCAAATCATTACCTTCCTTGAGCACTATTTGCTGAGGAAAGGTGGGATATACAGTAAATAAACTAATAATTTTCAAATGGCCTTTAAAAAGGAGGGATACAGTTCTAAATGACTTTCTCCAGGCTGGGAAAATAGGCATTAAAATGTCAGATGCCGTTCAGGTTGGGGCAAAATCTTTCTGAGTTCACATAAAGACCAAGATACTTAGTGGTGACTGAGCAGAGAAGGCATCTTGGGTTGTGGTGTGTTGTGCATAACGGGTTGTCCCAGTTGCAGGCCTGCTGCGAAAAAGGCGCATTGGATGTTTGGGGCCATTAGGAAAGGTGTTCCGCCCCCCCCAGCCACCACCGCCAGTACCTTAATGTCCTCGTACAGACTTGTAGTGCAGCCACAGTGGGATGTGAGAACCACCGTCCTGGTCGCCTCGCCTCCAGAAGGCTTCTGACTGGCTGGTGGGCGGGTGGGCAGGCTCCTTCTGCTGGCCCACCTGCTGCCAGAGTGCAAGGCTTGGTTTTATGCTGCCGTGGGTCCGCCTGATGTCAGCCTTCCCCAGTGGTGGAGTTGCGCTGCTCAGCTGATGCAGCAGGCCAAGCAATTAGTAGATGCCTTTGTAAGAAGTCAGTGCTGCTGAACAGCCACGGCATCCATTCTTTCCTCCCTTGTTTTCCAGATTTTGGATTCAGTAATATCTTCACACCTGGCCAGCTGCTGAAGACCTGGTGTGGGAGCCCCCCGTACGCTGCCCCGGAGCTTTTCGAAGGGAAAGAGTACGACGGACCGAAGGTGGACATCTGGGTATGCCCTGCAGGCCTCCTGCGCATGGCCCATGTTTTGCCTCTCTGCTGGGAGTGACATTATCAGCTGTTCTGTAAGGGATGTGCCTATTTGATAAACCAGTGCAATCCAAAATATAATATAAGGACAAGCTTTACTTGGCCCATTTTAGGAAGGGACTCCTCTGATAATACTGAGAAGAGGCCCTCTGCCCATGGAGGCCTTCTGAGCACAGGCCCATGCCGGTCTTTCTGTGCAGGGCCCATGTCGCACCCCAAACGTGCCCTGACGTCTGCAGTCTCCCCTCTTGCAGAGCCTCGGCGTGGTGCTCTACGTGCTGGTTTGCGGGGCCCTGCCTTTCGACGGGAGCACGCTGCAGAACCTGCGAGCAAGGGTGCTGAGCGGAAAGTTTCGCATTCCATTTTTCATGTCCACAGGTAACGTAATAGGGTCAATTTCCATGCTGCTCGAACAGTGAGGAAGTCTTCCTGGGGCCTAGTCTAAGTCTGGTTTCTTTTAACTTCAAGCCCATTATTCTGTGTCCTGAACTTCGGGATGAAAGAGAAGACATCTTGTCCTTCCTCTTAGGCCCACCGAGTTGCTTTCTTTCACTCCTGCAGTACATACTCCTTTGTGTCCAGATAACTCCCTCCCTCCCCTGCAGAATTCAGTTTAAAGCCATCCTGATCAATTTCTTCGTGTTGTGGCCAAGTACATCCTTTCCTTTCTCTGTAAAGGCGTTGAGCCCTGTCTGCAGCTCACGTCTCTGGGCGTCTTTGCTTTAAACACTTTTAACTGTCTGCGTCTTCCTGGTAAAGCAAGGGAGGTGGAGAGCTTCTGATGCCCTTATTTATTTAAAATATTTGTTGGCCACCTGTCGGAGCAGAGCCCTCCTCAGGGGCAGGGCCCTTGCTTTACACGCAGGGGCTGCAGCTTGATCCCCGGCAGAGGTGCCTGGAGGAGCAGCAGAACCTCCCGCCTGGGACCCGGGGAGCTGTTGCCACCCGCCAGCGCTGGCTGTGCTGGGCTGGACGGACAACGGACGTTCTGGCATGTCAGCGTCCTCCGCTCCCCTGAGTCCCCACTGCTCCAGGGAGGGAGGTTGCCCACAGGGCCCTCGCCGCAGGGGATGGGGACAAGGGCATGTGGGGAAGGGGACTGCGCCCTGTGCCCTCCCAAGAAGCAGGGCCACCGTGCGGGGCCGTGTCCAGAATGGGCTGCTTCCCCTCCTGCTGCTGCAGCCGTCGTGGTGGGGAGGGCGGCTGGTGGTGCCCCCAGCTCCAGTTCCTCAGCCCACTGCTGCTGCCGCCTTGCAGAGTGTGAGCACTTGATCCGCCACATGCTGGTGCTGGAGCCGAGCAGGCGGCTTTCCATGGAGCAGATCTGCAAACACAAGTGGATGAAGCTCGGGGAGACCGATGCGGAATTTGACGCGGTGAGCACGCTGGCGGGCCATGGGGCCATGGGGCCGGGGGCGGGGCGGACGGCTGGACCGGTGCATGCATTGCCACCATCTTTCAAAGAGACTCTGCTTCGGTGCAAAGACCACTCGGATTCGGCACGTGGCTCATTGGCTTCCTGCGCGTATCTGTTCGTACGGTGCCTCTATTCACTCGCACTGCATAATCCTGTGCGTGGAACGCCTCTGTCCCAGCGCGGGACTGCAGGCCGCGGAGGCGTGCTTCCCGGGTGCCCAGAGCCCGCCTGCGTCGCTTCACAGGGGCTGCCCCGTCGGTGCCCGGGTTTCTCCCTTGCCGGGGGAGCCTCGTGGGCGTTGGCATGATGCCTGGCCAGGCCATCCTTGGTGGGCAGCACCCCACCTTCCCTTCCTGCGCACGTGGGAGTCACGCCAAGGTTCTGCCCATCCTAGCTAATCGCCGAGTGCCAGCACTTGAAGGCTGAGAGGCAGATGGAGCCTCTGAACGAGGACGTGCTGCTTGCCATGGCTGAGATGGGGCTGGACAAGGAGCGCACCCTCCAGGTACACCTGCCACTGGGCACGCCGTGGGGGGGGCGGCTTGCCTCGGGCGCAGGGAGAACCGACCGTTCGTTTCCCTGCCCTCTCAGTCGCTACGGACGGACGCCTACGATCACTACAGCGCGATCTACAGCCTGCTGTGTGACCGCCTGAAGAGGCACAAGAACCTCCGCATTTCCACACTGCCCAGCCTCCCACGGACCATGGCCTTCCCGGCCCCTGCCAGCATCCAGGTTGGCCTCGCGTGAACAGCAGCTATGCTGCTTTGGGATGGGCTGGCCTGAAGCCTCGGGGCAGGCCTGGAGTGGGGGTTCTGTCTCCCGACGTCCGAGCATCCCCCTGCCATGGCCAGGCTCGCGCGGTGTGGGACGGGACAGACACGGCGCTCTTCCCCGGAAACTGGGCGGGCCCTTCTTGCAGGGCCGGCGCTGCACTTTGCACGGCTTCCTCTCCCCTTGCCAGCAGGCCCCCAGCCAGACTTTGGAGGCCTTGCTGCCTTCCAGGGCCCACCAGTCCAACGTCTTTGCTGTCGCTTCTCTGCTTGGTGCCTGAGCTGAGTGGCACTTCCTCTCTTTTTCTCTGGCTTCTTCCCGAGTCAGACAAAGGACTTGCAGCTTCGTCTCTGCCATTGCAGAGCAGAGCAGTGAGCAAGCGTTGCGTCCACAGGACTCTGCATGCGCCGGGTTGGGGTTGGGGTTGGGGTTGGGGTTGGGGTTGGGGAGAGCCCAGTGCTCGGCCTTTGAGTGCCTCTGCGGAGTTTGGTGCTGCCAGCACCTCCTCAGGCCTGGCTTTGGAAGCACCAAGTGACCTCACCTGTCCTCCAAGGGTGCCACTTCCCCCGGGGCGGGGGCACAGGTCCCGGGGGAGCCTGGACAGGGCAGTGTCTGCTGCCAGCGGCCGAGCAGGAGGCGTGTGCTCTTCCTGCATGTAGAATGCGGTTTCTGTCTGCTTTGCAGGCAGAGCAGGCAGGCAATGCGGTGAGCCTTAGTGTCCCACACGTGCAGCTCATCAACCCAGAGAACCAAATAGTGGAGGTGAGCGCTCTTTCCCTGGGCTCCTCCTTTTCTGCCCCGAATGCTCCTGCGCGCCTCTCCACGCGCCTCTTTTTCTGCCCCTGCTCTAGACGGATGGAACAATGAACCTGGATAGTGACGAGGGCGAGGAGCCGTCCCCGGAGGCACTGGTCCGCTACCTCTCCATGCGGAGGCACACCGTTGGGGTGGCTGACCCGCGGTAAGTTCTGCTGCCTGCTGATCTCCCCGGGACCCTCCGGGCAAGCGTTCCTCCAGCCCCACAGGCTCAGTGGCCGTTGCCCCACTTGGCGATCTGCCCCTGCTGCGGTGGCGTTACATTGCGCACTCCTTGAGCGGTTTGGCTCGGGTAGCATCAGCCCAGAGATGTGGCGCCGCCCAGACCGCCTCTGAGAGTGGCGTCTCTTTGCAGCACGGAAGTGATGGAGGATCTGCAGAACCTGCTCCCCGGCTTCCCCCGCATCGCACCGCAGGCCCCGTTCCTGCCAGTGGCCCCAAACATGAACATGGCGGCCAACATGCTCCCCATGCAGCACCTGCAGCCGACGGGCCAGCTGGAGTACAAGGTATGGCGAGAGGAGCCGTCGCTCAGAGGCAGGGCCCCTGCTTTGCATGCGGATGGTCCCCCTCGACCCCAGGCCTCTGCACGCTTCTCCCACGTGAGCTGCTCCTGCCTGGCACCCGGGAGCCGAACCACACTGTGCTGCCGGTGCGGGTTGGCGAAGCTGAGCATGGCCGGTGGAGGTCTGTCTTGGCCCTCGGCACCTTCGGGTCCCTCCTAGGGAGCCTCGGGGGCGCTTCACCTCCGGAGCCCTGAGCACCCTCCTCTGCTCTTGAGGTGTTGCCACCGTGACAGCCCCATGGGCCTGCTTGCCGGGCCCCCAAGCGGGTCGGGAGAAGGCGCGTGCGCCTGCGTGGTGTGCAGGCGGCCCGGCTTTTGCTGCCTGCCCGCGGCATGGGGCTCCCCGCTCCGGTGCTGAGCACGTGCTCTGAGGGTTGCCGCCCTCCACGTCACTTGGGCCCGGCCCGGCCACGAGGCGTGCCGCGGGGCTGGTGGAGACGGAGCGTCTTGTTGCAGGAGCAGTCCTTGCTGCAGCCCCCAACTCTCCAGCTGCTGAACGGAATGGGACCCCTTGGGCGGAGGGCATCGGATGGAGGGGCCAACATCCAGCTGCACGCACAGCAGCTCTTGAAGCGTCCCCGGGGTCCTTCTCCTCTTGTCACCATGACGCCAGTAAGTCGCGCAACCTGCAGTGACACGCAGCCACCAGTTTGCGCTCTCCCTTCTCCCTTGAAGTCCAGTTTCCCCTTTGCCATGTATTTCAATGCTAGGCCCCGGACAGGGCATACGAAGCGGTTCGGTGAGGCCTCTTCAGACCAGGAATGCAGCAGAAGTGCTCAGCCTGCCGGCTTTCTGGCACCGGGCCGGGTTGCCCTGTGCAGTGTCGCACTTCTGCCAGTGTGGCCGGCCCGGCCCCAGCCAGGCTGAGTTGGCTCGTGGCTGGTGACAGAGACGAGCCAGAGAGGCACCGAGTGCGCCAAGGGAGGCCCACCATCGCTCTCACTGGGCTGGGATGCAGCAGGTGGACATCGCGCTTCTGCCTGCCCTCCTGGGGCCCATGGGCTCTCACAGCGGGGGGCGGGATGAGGCGGAACTGCCTGGGACCGCTCTAGGCAAGGCCTAAGCCTGCCCTGCCCTTCTTCTGCAAAGGCTGGCGTGGTCACTCCCCCCCCCCCCCCATGTGCACCTCCCAGAGGGGCCCCTTTGCCTGCGGAGGAGCTGATCAGGGAGGCCCCGCCAGCAGTCCAGAGAAGCATGTCTCTCGAGCACCTTCTGGATCGAAGGGGCCCTGAGAGGGCCCTCCTGGGGGGAACGGGCACGGCCCTGCCTGGATTGGTTCAGCGGCTGCAGGACGGACGAGCTGTGGGCCTCCTCCGGGGTCGGAGTGAGAAGCTCGGGGGAGGGGGCGGGCAGAGGGTGTGGGGAAGCCTTTCTGCATAGCCAGCCCTGCCTCTCTCCTGCCCCCAGGCTGTGCCGGCTGTGACCCCTGTGGATGAAGAGAGCTCGGATGGGGAGCCCGACCAGGAGGCTGTGCAGAGGTAACGCTTCCACGGCAGCGGCCGTTGGCCCTTCAGGCGCCAGAGGGAGCCTCTCCTGTCTCTGGCAGCCTTCCGAACGGCCACGGGGCACCAGGTGTGCTTGCGGTGCTGCTTCGCCTCTGCTTCTGTGGGAGCCGGTTTCCACGCGGACTCTGCTGCACTGTGACCTGCCCCTGCTCACTCCCTGCTACTAACTTCCTTGTGCTGAGCGGATGGGTGGGCAGTCTCCCCGGGCCTCCGGGCTCAGCTGTAAGTACTGCCCCTGCAGCCAGGGGCCCTCAGCGCAGCTTCCGGTGCCTCTCGCGTCGTGTCAGCTTCCGCTGGCAGGGTCCGGGCGGCCAGCCATGCTGGCACCGGAGCGGCTGCTTCGGTGCCCTTGCCGGAGAGCCCCTCCACGTTCGTGTTCGTGGTCCTGGGGCGCTGGGTGCCTTTGCCAAGTAGCCCTGGGCAGCAGGCTGGGCTCTGCGGGCAGCGGCCTCTGGATTTGCCTGGAACTAAAGCCTCTTGAGGGTGAGGAGAGCTCTTTCTCCTTCAGGGAAGGAAGCGCGCAGAGAAATGGGTGCAAAGGCTCAGTGTGGCTGCTGGGGCTCCATTAGATTTGACCACCAGCAGAGTGCAGGGATTAAGCGCGCCGGACTGGGACTCCAGAGATCCAGGCTCCAGCCCCCCTGCGTCCGTGGAGCCCCCCGCTGACTTGGGCCTGTCGCTGCCTCTCAGTGCAGTTGTGCGGACAATGCGGAGAGGGAGGAGAGCTTGGGAAGCTGTCTGGGGTTCCTGTGAGAGGCCAGGCAGAGGAGAAGCGTAACGTGGGGACGGTGGCGAAGGAAGGCCGGCGGGTTCTCCTCAGCTATCTGTCAGGGGACCTGGCGGCTTTTCCCAGCCTTCGCCCCCACCCTGGCCACCCAGTCTTCGTGACCTCCCTTCCGCCAGACGAGGAACAGCAGCATCGCCCTGATGCCACTGCATGTGTGGCAACAACTTCAGGCACAGGCGCACCTTCCAAGGCGGCGGAGTGGCCGGCCGCTGGGCTGAAGGAGCCGCCTGCCTGAGGAGGCCCCTGGGCCCCTGGCAGCACAGGCCCCAGTTCCCACAGAGGCGGCGGGAGGGAGCAGCTTCCGTGCATGGAGCTCCCTGGCTCCGGGCTGAAAGCGGCGCGTTCCTCAGCCTGGTCCCCCTCCCCGCCCCCAGCGGCACGTGGCCAGCCTTCCTGTGTGCCAGCCGCCTGACATGCAACATCACATCGTAGCACCAGCTGCCCAAACAGCTGCCAGGGCTGCTGCAAATATTGATTTCCCTAGAACAGGACACGAATGGCTGCGCTGTCCAGAACACTGTGCGGTCACTACGCCCCCCCCCCCCCCCCCCC
>JAIXND010000621.1:659756-678249 GCA_023646645.1 Varanus salvator macromaculatus
TCCTTCCTTCCTTCCTTCCTTCCTTCCTTCCTTCCTTCCTTCCTTCCGCTCCCCACCCCACCACCCCTTCTGCCACGAAGAGGCTCTTCTGAGGGAGCTGGGCAGCGGGGCTCCTCGGAGCGCCCCAGGCCCGCCCTCCCCGCCGCCTCTCCCTCTCACCAGATGTGCTCCTGCTTGTTGCAGATACTTGGCCAATAGGTCCAAAAGGCACACGCTGGCCATGACCAGCCCCACCACGGAAATCCCGCCCGACTTGCAGAGGCAGCTAGGACAGCAGCCCTTCCGCTCCCGGGCAGCACACCTGGCACCCGACCAGCACCGGTGAGTAGTGGCACCGGCCGCTCGGGCAGCACCGGAGGGCAGAGAGCCCCTGCCCAGCCAGGGAGAGGTGTTCAGCCGGACACCTGCAGCCTTGCAGACCTGCCCGGTCCCCCCGACCACGCAGCTCCCTGCCCCCCTGCCGCCCCAGCCCGGAGGGCACTGGACAGCAGGCGCCTGAGGCCACGGGGCTGCAAGGCTTCGCCAGCCGGTCGGGAAGCAGGAATTCCGCCCAGGAGGGGCCTGCCTGTCCCCGCGGCCCCTCCATTCCATCCGCCCTGCTCCGCCCCAAGGGCCGGAGAGAGTCCTGTGGGGGCTGCGGGCGGCTTTTCTGTCCGTGTGACCGGCACGCACAGCAGAGCAGGCCGGCTAGCGCTGGAGCGGCCTTTGCACAACATCCCTCAGGCGGCCGGGACAGGAGGTGGCCAGATCACCCTGACATTCCGTGTTTGTGGAGCCATGGCCGTTCCCTCATGGGAACACGCCGCAGAGGAGGGCCTCGGGGGCAGCTTTGTGTCGGCAGCGGTGTCCCAGTGTCCACGCCAGAACTGTGTTTGCCCACAGAGCTTCCTCGGGCGAGCATTGCTGGGGGTGGGCAGGGGCCGCTGGGGCAGGAGCGCAGGCCGGGCCTGTGGCGGGGATGCAGGGAGCCCCGAGTGTCTGGGCACGCTTGGCCGGGGGCGCTTGAGGGCCCCCAGCCAAGGGAGGCCGGGGGCAGTGGCGGCATTTCCCCCCCCCCCCCCCCGCTACCCCACTCCCTGGTGTAAGGGCAGGCCCCTGCTGGACCCGCTTCGCTGGCTCGTCTGGATGGCGCTTGCCAGCCTGCTCTGAAACTCCTCAGAGAGCCGCATCACCAGCCAGACAGGTTGAGCTCTGCACCCGCTGCAGCTGTGTGGGTGCCACGCTGGAGCCTGAGCAGGCCTAAGATAAGGAGCACCACTGCAGTGAAGGCCTGCAGTGGACCTGTGCTTGGCTTCGGAAGGCGCCTCGGGCCGCAGGGAGGGCAGGCTTTGGCACAGGTAGCCCCGAGGCCTGCGCTGCCGCTGCCTGTGCACTGGCTGTGTGGAGCCTCCCTGGCTCGGGGGTCTTCTTCCTCTGGCACGGGGGCCGCTCTGGCCCTCTCCAGCGGCTCAGGCCATCTGGGCAACAGCCAAGCCCAGGGCACTATCTCCTGGCCCCTGCAGCTCCTGCAGCTCGCTTTGGGCCTGGGCATGTTGTTCCCCCCTTGCTGGTGCACAGACGCCTCTTGTTCCATGTCCCGAATCTTCACCAGTAAGTCACTGCCTGGGCCCCACTGTGGACGGCACGGAATTCCAGGAACACGAATGCTTCCTTGAAGCCAAAAGACAACAGATGGGATGGAAGGTAACACAGCTTCCAACTTACTTGGTGCCAGCTCGCCACGGTTGCGGAGAACACCGCCTTCCTCAAGGGCTTTCTAATGGATGCAACATACTGCGCCTCAGTATGTGTACAAAATGTACATTGGCAAACAAATTCTAAGCAAAACTTTTACGTGAATGTATTTATAAATCATTAAGATGCATGAAGCACAAAACACAAAAGACCGGCCTGCTCCGCGTAGCTTGGCACATGGGAAAGTGGCATGTGTGTGGCTGTGCATCTCCCGGAGGCGGCTGGGGAGACCAGCGGGTGAGCGGCAGTCTGAGGAGGAAGGCGGCCGCCTTGCACTTTGTCCAGCCCTCCCGTCCGGCAAAGGAGCCGCACGCTCAGTGGAGCCTCGGGAGTGGCTTTTGCGGCATCAGGCCTTGTCTGGCACCCACGGGGGGCAGTGCCGAGCAGGGGGGCAGCCCTGCTCCACCTGGAGGAGCCTCCCGGGCTGCGTCTGGACCAGGACCGCCCCGTGACTTTTGTGGACCGCTGAGCTCCATCACCTGGCCAGGGGCGAGGGGAACGGCCGCTTCACGTGCTGGGAATGGGGCCTGAGTTGTTCCGGTCCGGCGTGGTTAAGAATGTCGGGCAGGCCTTGCCGAGTCAAAGCAAGCGCTGCCCAGGCCAGCATTCCAAGGCCCGCCAGTGGCCCAGTGGAAAACCACAGACGGGACGTGTGGGGGGCCGCGGAGGCCGGGCCGGGCTTGCCTGGCTCTGCTCATCTCCGGAAGCAAGCGCCCGCTGGCTCCGCCCTGCCGCAATTTCCCATCTCCTGCAGTGCCGCAGTCTGAAGATGGGCAGGGCGGTGCTGATTGAGGGAGGGGGCATCCTTAGACACCCCCTCTTGGTTCGCACGGTCTGCAGCTGAGCCAGACCTGCTAGGACAAAAGCCAGCCCAGCAGGACTTCTCAGCATGGGGGTGGCCCTTGTGGAAACCGATCTTCCAGGCCTCTCCAGCCATGGATGTGGCACAGGGAACCGGGCCAGAAGTGCGGAGCATGGAGGGGAGGGCGTTCCACAGCTAGTCCGTCTGCTTCTGTGCTGGGGTTGGGGAGCAGCTGCCCATGTCCTGGGCCTGCAGCTGGCCCCCCCCCCCCCCCCAACCAGCATGTTCTTGTCTCGCCCATGGCCCGCAAGCGGAAGAGCAGTGTGCAGGGAACAGGGACTGGCTGGCTAAAGGGTGGTGGGGCTGCGATGGCACGAGAGCGCTGGCGGTTCTGCTCCCTCCAGCTGCGTTGTCCCAGGCCTCCTGCTTTCCCAGAGCACGTGGTTCTGTAAAGCGAAGGATGGACGTGGTCCAGCTGCCTTCAGGAGCCAGCCACACCTGAGCACGACCCCCCTCCTGCCACGCCAGGCTGCTCTGATTTAGTGCCGCGTGCACGGACTCAGGGGTGGCCAGAAGATGGGCTGCACTCTGCCGGTGCCCCTGGGGGCCAAGACAGTGTGGCAGTCCTGGGGCCGGGGCTGGCAGGCCACCCAGAGGCCTTACGGCTGGCCCAAAGGAGTTTGGAATCCTCTCCAGTGTTTGTTTCCCTGGAACTGGAGCCTCGCCGTGTTCCCAGGTTAGGGAATGTGCAGCCCTCCCGGTGTTGATGGACAGCAACTCGCATCCTCCTTCCCCTTTGCCTGTGCTGGGCAGGGCAGGGCTGGGAGGTTGCAGTCCAAGACTTCTGCAGGGCCCCCGCTCCCAGGCGCCACCGCGGAGGCGAGAATGGCAGGCCGGCTCCCCGTCTCTCTGGACCGACTTCCTGTATTTATCCAGGGTGGCATGGGGGACCCTGGAGGCTGACGCCCGGGGACCGGAGGCTGGCGGCGTCGGCGGAACGTGTGACTCGGGAGCAGCCGTGCGCTGGAGCAGCTCTGCTCGTTTCTGCTTCTGGGGTCAGGGGCGCCCAGGAAGGCTGGCCTGAAAAGAGTGCCAGCCTCGCCAGCCTCGCACGTCAGGGAGGCTGGTAGAGTGCCCTGCCCGAACGGCTGACTCCTCGGCCCGCTTGGGGGTGGGCAGGAGGCCGCTGCGGACGAGCCTCGGCTGCCCCCCACGCCCCTGACCTGCCCCTTTGTGTGCACGTTCCACACAGCCACATCTATAAGGACTCCAACACGCTGCACCTCCCCACGGAGCGCTTCTCGCCGGTGCGCCGCTTCTCGGACGGGGCTGCCAGCATCCAGGCGTTCAAGGCCCAGCTGGAGCGGATGGGCAACCACAGCAGCATCAAGCAGCTTCAGCAGGTAGAGGGGCGGGTGGCCCAGTCGGGCTGTACTGGCGCTGTCACCCTGCACCGTTTGCAGATTTTGCGGGGGGTGGGTGATGACACAGCCTTGTGCACCCCTCTGAGGCATCCTCCAGAAGGGAGAGGCTAGACAGCTGCGTGGCACCGCTGCCCCGGCCAAGCCCGGACAGCCCTGTCTGGAAGCAGCCTGGACGCCGCCCGGGCCCCCGGCTTGGCTTTCTGGGAACAGGCACAGCCCGCCATGCCGGCCACAGCAGTGGACTCCTGAGGCACTGTGGGACGGACGGCCATGGGGCCCTCGGGGTGGGGGGGCCTCTCCTCGAGGCCGAGGGGGCTGTGAGCAGAGGCGTGCCCCCGGCCTGCAGCCGTCCCTCTGCTGGCACCTCTCCGGCTCACCAGAGCCAGGCAGCCGTGGGAGCTCATGGGGGCGGGGGCATGTTTCAGGAGTGCGAGCAGCTCCAGAAGATGTACGGGGGGCACGTGGACGAGAGGACCCTGGAGAAGACGCAGCAGCAGCACGTTCTGTACCAGCAGGAGCAGCACCAGATCCTCCAGCAGCAGATCCAGGTACTGGCAGCCAGCGGTGGCTGCCGCCCTGCCTCTGGCCCGGGCTGTGGCTCCAGGGGTGGGTGCCCCATGTGTCTGGGTGGCCCGGGGGCCTCTGGGCCGTCCAGCTGTGCAGGTCATGTTCCAGTGGGCAGAGCAGGTCTTCTGCCCAGAGCTCTCCCTGCCTCATTCCCCGCTCTGCAGGGCCCCGGCGTCATTGTGGGCGGAGGCGGGGGCGGGGGGAGCCAGCCGGTGCAGGAACGGCCCCCCCTGCGGAGGAGTGCCATGCACCAGGGAGCCCAGGCTGCGGCCAGCCACCCTGCCCTCCCTCAGCCCTCTCCTCAAGGCGCCTTCTGAGAGGCCACGGGAGCGTCAGGAGTCCTTCCAGGGCCGGGAGGGCGCCTGTGGGACAGAACCTTCCCACACTGCACCCTGCTGAGAGGGCGCTCCACATGCTGGCATGCCCCAGTGACCTCCTGCTCCCTCCCCCACCCCTCCCGTGCTGTGCTCAGGATTGCGTCCGCCCTCCTCAGCCCTCTCCGCCCCTGCAAGCTCCGGGTGAGAACCAGCCTGCGCTGCTCACACACCAGCTCCAGAGGTGAGTCGAGGGCTACCTCGCCCGCTCCTCTGCCCTCCCCATGCTCCATGCGCCAGCCCTTCCGCTTACGGCCCAGGGTGTCCAAAGAGGGCCCCTCAGCCTGTGACTCACTTTGGTGGTGCAGCCCGCATTTAGCAAGCTGCAAACACAGGCAGGCGGGGCTGGTGGAGGGGAAGAAGCCAGACAGTCTGCAGCACCCTCGCTCTCGGGCCTCGGCTTCCTGCGCTGGGGTGCCCGGGCCAGGTGGCCGGCAGCATTTCTCTGTGGGCGGGTGGCCGGCAGGGGCCCCAGCCCCCCGGTTGTGGGTGCGCGCTTGTGGAGGCTGCTGTGCTCAGGCCCGCCGCAGAAGCACCCCGGCGAGGCCGCTGTCTCTCTCTCCAGACCGTGCCCTGGCTTCCTCCAAGGGCGAGCTGTGCAAAAGCCCCCCGCTGTTTGTGTGTGCCTGTGCAGGTTACGGATCCAGCCCTCCAGCCCTCCCCCCAGCCACCCCAGCAACCACCTTTTCAGGCAGACGGACAGCAGCCCCCCTCCGGTCAGTGGCAGCGTGATCCTCCAGGGACACGGTGAGTGCCGGCAGGCCGTGCCGGGGGCGCTCCTTGACTTTCAGCCCCCAGGCCACTGCGCCCCCTCCTTGGGGAGGTTCACTGTGCAGATTCCTCCGCTCGGGAGGTGCAGAGCTGCTGGGGAGTCACCGGGGCTTTCCAACATAGTGCAGGAATGGTGCATGACTCCTGTGGCCTGTCGGGGGCAGGCGGGAGGCTGCAGGCCCAAGCACGCTGGGACGCAGCCTGAAATCTGCCCCCCTGCAGGTGCTGCACCCCAGCCACCATTCCAAGGGATGCCGCCGCCGCCGCCGCCCGCTGGCACCATCTTCCCTCGGTCAGGCAGCTGTTCGCCGCCCCCCAGCCTGGCCCTGCCCCGCCTGGGCGCCCAGCAGCACGTGCCGGGGCAGATGCAGGAGCCCGGGGAGGCGATGGGCGGCAGTCTTCTGCAGGCCGGGCGGGCTGTGCCCATCGCTCCCAGCGCCAGCCAGCTGCAGATGCACCACCGTGCCAGCCTGATGGCCTCCCTGACCTATGGGCACCGGCCGCTCTCCAAGCAGCTCAGCGCGGACAGTGCGGAATCCCACAGGTAGGGCTGAACCCCCGTGGGCCCGGCCGGCTGGACCGAGCACCCGTTGGACCTGCCACGCAGAGCGGGAGATGCCCGCCACACCACGCCACGCCCCCCCTGTGTCCCGTGTCTCTCTCTCCTGCGGAGCGCGCATTTCCCGAAGCGAGCCCAGGCTGGGATGGCTTTCGATGACACAGCAGGGCCCAGGCAGAGGCTCCCTCCGGCTGCATCCTTTCTCTGCCCGCGCCCAGGGATGGCCGTCTCAGGGGCCGCCCCGTACTGCTGGAGGGCAGCCCACGCAGCCCTGCCTGGCCCATCCCGGGCTGCCTCCTCAGGTGCCTCCCCCTTCTGTATCCACACAGGTACCCGCCCGCTGCCTACGACCAGGTGCACCTGCACCCCCACCTGTTTCCTGACCAGGTGCGGGTCTCTCCCAGCAGCTACAGCCCAGCCGCGGCAGTGGGCTTCTCTGCAGCACAGGCCCTGAAGGTCCCGCAGATGGAACCGTTCGCCACCTTCCCCCAGAGCCCGCCGCCGCCCCAGCAGCAGCAGCCCCCCTACACCGCGTCAGCCCTCCAGCAGGCGCTGCTCTCCCCCACCCCGCCAGACTATAGCCGGCACCAGCAAGTCCCACCCATCCTGCAGGGCCTGCTCTCGCCCCGGCACTCGCTCGCCGGCCACGCAGACCTGCGCGTGCCTCAGGTCGAGGTCGCCCAGCTCATCAAGCGCCGGCAGCAGCAGCAGCAGCAGCAGCAGGAGCTTCAGGAGCTGATCCGGCACATGAGCCAAGGGGAGACAGGACCCGTGGTCACCAGCATGGCCCAGAAACTTTCAGAGCGCCAGTCGCTGCCTTTGCCTTACCAGAACACGGAGACCTACCACCCCCACCACCCCCACCCGCCACACCCCCACTCCAGCCCCCAACACCTCCTCAAAGTGAGGGCGCACGAATGTATCCCGCCGGGCCCAGCCCCTGTGCCGGCGCACGGCTTCCCCCACCAGCCCACCCTGGTGCATTCGGAGAGCATGGAGGAGGAGGCGGACTGTGCGTGCGAGGCGGGCCGGGACAGCGTGGCGGGCGGCAAGGCCCAGGGGGGCCAGGAGGCGCGGCTGCTCCTGCGTGCAGGCGGGCCCGGGGAGCTGGACTCAGTGTTTGGGGCCGCTAAGCACGAGCCGCGCCCGGGGGGACACCCTTACCGCCACCAGCCTGCTGCCGCCTTCCCGCACCCCGAGGCGCCCTGTCGAGGTAAGGCTTGCGCTGCTGAGCCGGGGGCCCCGGCAGGCTTGAGTTGGGCTGGGGGCCGGGGGCCGTGGTTCCGGAGCAGACGGGCGCGGGGGCCTGGAACGGTGGGGCGGGCCTCCCCTGGTACAGGATGGGGATGCTGCGGTTGTGGGCCGGCGGGCTGTGCGGGTGTGTCCCCAACACCCCCCCCCACGGACCAGCCCCCAGGACGGGCTGGAACTTTCTGGCACAGCGATTGTAGCTGCTGTTTTGCTATCTGTGGTGCCTGTCGAACATTCACCTGCTGATTCTCCCCAGTGAAACCTCCTTCCCAAACAAACACACGGCTTGCGCCTTTCTTGAGTGTAACAAACATCCAGATTATCATTTAATTTAAAAGGGTGGTGGGTGGCGGTCGTGCTTTTTTGACTGGAGGAAGGCCCTTGATTTTACAAGACTGAGTTCCATCCCGTTCTTCACGTTTCTGTGCGTGTCGAAGAGGAAGATGGGCGGTGCTGTTGGAACTGGCGTTACGAAGAACATTTTCCTTCCAATGGATGCTTCTGAGCGAAGTCCTGTGATTGCCTGATGCCCCGTCTGCTTCTGCCGGCCAAGCAGAGCAGGGGAAGGCGCTCCAGGTCTTGCTGAAGGGGCGGTGGGGCTGCTGAGGTGTGCTTGTGAGGCCCCGAAGGCAACCTGGCCCTGGTAGGAAGCGCTGCCTCAGGCACGGCCCGTCTGGCCACGACTGGCCTTCGGCTGGTCGCGTTGGAGTGCCCTTGAGCTCCACGGCCAGAAAGGGCGGGCAGGCAGGCAGGCCGGCCTGTGGAAGGAGGAGATGCTCTGGCGACCAGAGCTAAGGGAAGAGGCCCAGCCCATGGGCAGAGTGCTTGGCCTGGGCAGGGGTCTTCCGGGGGTCCCCCACAGGTGCCATTGCATCAGCAGAGGCTGGCAGTCGTGGGCACAGAGGGCACCGGGCAGGGGCATCGGGGGTCTTCTGAGCCGCTGGGGCTGTCAGGCGGTCTGGTCCCTCCCCGGGGTCTGCGGCTGTTCCTGCTGCTGGTCTCTCGATTGCGCCACGGTTTTCAAAATGGTCAGGCACCCCGCACCCGTGTGGGATAGTGGGCTGCTTTGGACCACTGGGAGCCACGGCTGGTGCTCCGCCCCCTGTGCAGAGGGATGAAAGGGACGTCTGCCCTTCACCTGCCCACAGGTGTGCCTGTGATCGCCACACGTGGAGGAAGAGCGGACTGGGGGTGCGAAAGTGAACGCCTGGCTTCCCCCGCCATCCCTCGGGAGCGTGCCAGGCCTGTGAGGGACTGACCTCCTTTCCCCCTCTTCCTCCTCCCGCAAAGATTCCCTGGCCTCGGGGGGCATGGAGAGGAGCTCCCCGGGACACGTGGAGATGACGGAGGCAGACGGGCTGGGAGGCTACTCTGCGCGACCCACCTCTGGCGCACACCACAGATCCCGGCCCCTGCAGAGACACCACACCATCCAGAACAGTGATGACGCCTGCGTATGTCGGGGCTGGCCGGGGATGGGGGGGAGCCATGTTCGGGGAAGGCCACTGGCCGCACGGCTTGCCCCGACCTGGTCTGGAGTGACGCCCCGCAGCACGCTGCTCCTTCCTTCTCCCCCCACCTGCAGGTGCAACTGGACACGCTGCCCGGCATGAGCCTGATGGCAGGGAAGGCGCTCAGCTCTGCCCGCATGTCTGACGCGGTGCTCAGCCAGTCGTCCCTCATGGGCAGCCAGCTGCTCCATGACGGGGAGCGGGAAGGTGAGTGTTCCGGCGGGCAGGTGGGATGCTCTCCCTGCAGGCCGCATCTTCCACTTCCCGGGCGCATTGTCCAGGTGGCCTCAGGCACCCGTCTGGCTGTGCCTGGCAGGCAGGGCCATTTCCTAGTTCCTCAGCGGTCACCTGGAGCCGCACGTCACTGCAGGATGCCCCCCCCCCCATCTTTGGCCTTGCAGACTGCGGGGAGAGCCTGGAGTGCCAGGAGCACCTGAACCTGGGAGAGAGCAGTCACCACTTGAGCGCCTCTTGCTACCCGTCCACGTGTATCACCGACGTCCTGCTGAGTTACAAGCACCCAGAGGTCCCCTTTGGGATGGAGCAGGCTGGGGTCTAGCGGGCAGGCGGGCTACAGTAAGTGTCGCCGAAGTCCGGCCGGCACAGGCATGCTTCGTGGCGGAACGGCCTCACTGAGCTGGTGGGCTTGGGCCCTCGGGCCAGCTTCTGCGCTGTGGTGGCGGGGCCGTCGGAGAGAGGGGCTCAGCTCAGGCGAGAGGCTGGCTGGGGCTGCAGGTTTGCAAGGGACTTCTCACCCCCACCCCCATCTCTGGCTGTGTTTCAACAGGGGTATGTACAGCTTTGAAACAAAAAGGTCCATTTCAAACCAACAGTATCTCGCAGCATTGCGCCAAACAGCCGTAGCGTTTCTCCCTGACCGGACTCTTGCAACGGCAGCGGCAGCTTCTCTTCCGCCTCCTCCGCCGCCTCCTCGGTTCAGCAGTGTGCTTGTTCCTCTTGGACGTTCCTTATTGCCATATTTGCCTGTGATTCCAGCCTTCTGGAAGAAGGAGAGGGCCCCTCGCTGAGGTGCTGCGCGGGCGGGCCAAGGGCTCTGGCGGCTTTGGAGGGCCCCCTTCCGCCGGGGGTGGGTGCTCCGGGCCCGGCACAGTCCGGAGAGCTGGGGCAGGAGGGAAGGGATGCGCTCGGCAAGCGGTCTGCAGGTGTTGCGGACTGCGCCACCTCACGCCCTGCCCCGCGCGGCAGCCCTCAGGCCGGGGGGGCAGAGCAGGCAGGGAAGCCGCGCTCGCGGAGGGGCTCGGCGGATCGGTGCCTGCCTCCCGTGCACTGCTTGCCTCCCACCGTGTGGGATTGAGGCTCCCCCGCCCCCAGCAGTGGTGCAATATCGCTTCTGCGCGTCTCCCATTTCTCGGCTTTTCTGTTTCCACATGTTGTCACTGTGCTTCGAGACGCTTCCATTTTTTGTACATCTTCTCCATCCGGATCCGGCTGCCAGGGTTTGTTTGTTTGTTTTTAAGTTTAACCTTGAGAAACCTGCTTCTTATTTTAAACTTGCTTCCTTCCAGATCATGTAGGAATTTGTTTTGGTAAATGTTTTATTATTATTAATATTAATATTATTATTATTAATAAATTAATTGTTAAGAAAAGAAAAGCTGCCTCTCTCTGCCCTGCCCTGCCCTGCCCTGCCGCTTGCCCCGCTCCTCCCAGCATCGGCGCTTCCCCAGCGTGCGGCAGGGGCCTCGGTGCTCCCGCTGGGCAGAGGCCTGTTTGCTGTGGCTGATCCAGGGGCCGGGCCTTCAGGGAGTAGCTCATGTCGTCTTTTCTGCCTTTGGGGACTTTTGAACAAGCCATTGCAGAGAATTCCTCTCACTGACTCTTTTTGGAAAACTTTTTTAAAAGAAAAAGAATTCACACCGCCCTCCTGAATTTGCACAGAAGCCGCGTGACGCCGGCACGGCCAAGCTTCTCCTCCTCTTGCCTTCTCCTCATTCTCGCCTCCACCGTGGCTTCCTCTGGGCGCCTGGACAGAGATGGCGCAGGTGGCGCCACGGGAGCTGCTTCCTCCTCCGACCAGACGGTGTCCGGGGTGCCGCATTGGCCCGCAGCACCATCGGGGAAGCGAGTATCCATCCCAGGAGTGGGGGGTAGAAGGCCAGGCCCCCCTCAGCCTGGCTCTGGGCTTCGGTTCTCCTTCTGTTTACACGACCCTGGGAGTCAGCAGCGGCCACCCGGCACCAGCGCCGTCTGGCCAGGCCGCACCGGGACTTGCCTGGCCGCGCTCTTTGGCAGTATCATGCTTCTTCTTTTTGTGGGGGGTTTGTTTTTTTAATCATTGCTTTGTATTGTAGTAATCAATACGTGCAGTATCTGTTGAATGTATAATATACTTTGCTTTTCTTTCTGTTTTTGGGAAATGTCCAAAGTGTTTTTCCTCATTTATGTTGGACTGAAAAAAACGAACCCACATACAAAACCTCCCCAGACTCTCAGTAAATACTTCGTCCAGTTCTGGGGGGTGGTGATCTGCTTAGTTTGATGTGGGATCAAGACAAATAAACCCATGATTATGACTGGCTGGCAGCTCTGGTCTCGTGCTGTTTTGGCAGGTGGCTGCTCCAGCACCCTGTGGCCTTCCCTCCGTCAGTTCCCCTGGCAAGCTCTGTCGGGCTTTCAGAGGCTTGTGGAGCGGCCAGGGGCCTCGTGCAGAAAGTGTCCCCTTCCTGCAGCGAGAGAAGACTTGGAGGCCGGCCGCTGGCCTGAGCAGGACAGCTCCTGCTCCTGGGCGGTCGGCTCTTCGTGGCAGCCTTGTGAGGCTCGCTGGGGTCGGGCGCCTGGGGTTCAGCAGCCCGCGTCTCCGGGCTCTTAGGGGAGACGAGCGGGCCCTGCCCGAGCGGGCCCTCGGCACCCTCTCGCCAGAGCCTGCCACCAACAGCGACTGGGGTAGCGCCCGGAACAGGCGGTCCTCCTGATTGGCAGCACACGTGGCCGCTGGGCGCGCCAAGCACAGGGCGGGCCGCTCCGTGTGCAGAGCAGGCCCAGGGCTGCCTTGCCGGGCCCTTCGGGAGGGCAGCTTGCTCTGTGCGTGCCTGGCCCTCCCTGGGATGGCGGACAGCCTCGCCAAAGCACCCAAACACGTTCCTCACCCTTGAGAGCCGCTGGGGGGGAACCGAGCCGGGGGTCCCCCAGCCAGGGCAGCATTTGGGGAACGGTGGCGCAGGCTGCTGTGGTGGGCGTGCATCCTCCTGAGGTCCTCGCCTGGAGCCGAGCGCCGCGACCACTGACCGAGAAGGCTTCCGTTGGCAACAGCCCAGCTGCTCTTTCCAGGACTGCCCAAAGCCTTGGGCCGCAAGCCTTGGTTTCCCAGAGAGGAGTCCCGCGGTGTTGGGCTGTACCACTTCAGGCTGGGGGAGTGACAGCATGGCATGTTCTCGTATAGGAAGATCCCCCCCAAAACCGGGCTTATGGGGAGCTTGGCAAGCCAAGAATGCTTCCTGCTCTGCCCCCCGCTGTTTGAATGGCCCGGGGCCAGGCCAGCAGGACGGAGCAGGCCGCCTCTCCCACCTTGGGGTGCTTCCCGGCAGACCCTTTTCGGGCAGTTCATGGGCTTTTACCAAGGGTGCGGGGTGGGTTGCAGACACTCCCCTTTCCCACCTGTCGCTCTCCTGTGTTTCCCTACTGCTTCGTTGCCTTTTGGATGGGGGCGGGGGCAGAAGCGATTTATGAAGGAAGAAAAGATGGAAACACTGCGAGCCCTTTGTGAGGTCCGCCATCCAGAGAGTCACGCGGTTATTGTGGCGGCCTATAAAAGCTGAAATAAGGAAATAAATGTAGTAGCGGTGCTGTGCTGGGAGCCTGTGCCATGCTCGGCCTGGAGGCCCCCGGTCTCTCGGGAGAGGAGGAGGAGGAGGAGGGGGCCGGTGTGGGGGCACACGTGGGCCATGCCGGAGGCCCCGAGGCAGGCAGGGCCGGCCCGGCGGGACCAGTGCCGGGCTGCCAGCAACCTGCCAGGCTGGCCCTGTGCCTGCTGGCATCGCCCCACACATCCAGGCCAGCTCCTGGGCGTCTGGTTCATGCTGGGAGGCTTCGGGTCGGGGAAGGAGCTGTTCAGGAGAGAGCCGCACACCGGCGGCTGTGTCCCTCGAGCCCTCGGGGGGCTGCAGGCGTCTTGCAAGGCTCTTTCCTGGGCTGCTGTCCAGACAAGCCGAGGGGCCCCAGCTCTGCCCCCAGCGCAAGTCGGCGTGAGCACGCGTGTTCTTCTCCTGCCCCCCGTCTCTGCGGATGTGTGCTTGATCCTTGAACTCAGCTGCCACATACTCATGGCTTGGGAGTGAATTCCCTGTTTACGGCCTCAACTTGTCTCCAGCGATAAACAACCGGCTGCAGTATAAATAGTCGTGACCAGGAGTCGTGCAGCAAACAGCGCCACAGACGCCGAAGGAACTGGTAAGAGGCCGGGCCCCTCCGGGCTGCCCTTGGTGACCTGGGGCCCCTCTCTCCCTCCTCCCCCAACTACTGCAGGGGTTTTGCTGGTCTTGTTAAGAAAGCCCCCCCCCCCCAGTTGCTTCAGCTGCCTGGATGATGGTGGTGGGACCCGTGTGCCCCCGGAGAGGGGGCAGCTGTAGCATCGAAGCCTGGGGCTCTCCTGAGGAGCAGGGGCTGGGGAGAGGCTTTCTGGCTGCTGGCTTGGTCCCGGAGGGGGGCTGCCATCCGTCCAGCCCAGCTCTGCTCCTTGCATCAGCCACCTGGACCTCCGAAGCCTGGGAGAGGTGGGCCCACCACTCCCTGCTGCCTGCGAGCTGGGTGGGCTTCGTGCTCCTCTTGCGGGGCTGCTGCTTCCTCGCTGCCTCCAGATCCTCCCTCCCATTCCTGCTGGCCTGAGTAGAGCTGGGGAGAAGTGCTGAGAGGACCACTCTCCCGCTAGACTCGCTTTGCACATGGCGGGCCTTTTCCTCCATTCTCATGTTCTGCAGGTTGGAGCGGGACGCAAGATGAGAGCCGTCACAGCAATGCTCGCCTTGGTGTTCCTCACAGGTGAGCTGGTGCCGCGGCGGGGGAGCCCCGGGGCTGCAGGAGTCCTCCGCCTGCGCCCCTGCTGGAAAGAGGGAGCCTGGGCCGGGGGGGCTCCTGGGAGGAACCGAGGAAGGAGGGCTGGAGGGGCCGGGGGGCAGGTGGGTTTGCCCCTGAGAGTTGCCCTGGGCTGGGAGAGCCCCTGCCCGTCCCGGCAGGGCCCTGACCTGGCTCACATGGCCTCTGCAGGAGCCCAGGCTCGCCACTTTGGGCAACGCGACCAGCCCCCAGTGCCAGAGCCGCCTCTGAGCAAATGGACTAGAATGGTTGCTGAGGCTGAGACCTTCATCCAAGACCTGAACTCGGAGTGAGTAGTGCCCTGGGGGAAGGGTGGCACAGCTGCCCACTTCCGCTTTGGGGTGACCTGTGCCCGGGCCCCCGTCCTCTGGAGGCCACGCTTCGGCCTCGGGTTCTGCCTACGGCAGGGCCAGGGGCTGTGGGACCCCCTGTCTCTCGAGGGCGCGCTCACGAGCTGCAGCCACTTGGGCGTGAGACCGGTGGCACAAGGCAGCCCCCCTCCCCAGGAGAACGGGCAGTGCCGGGCAGCGGGCGCCTTCCGCGGGCTGCAGCGGGGGGCCGGGCAGCTGTACCATTGCCCCTTGCCCTCCCGGCCCCAACACTGCCCCTCCCTCCCAGCCGGCTGCAGGCTGTCCTGGCCGCACTGCACCCGGAGGTCAAGCAGAGCGTGGAAGAGATGAGGCGGCTGCTCCTGGAGGTGACCGAGCTTTGGCAGGCGAAGCTGGAGGATGAGGCCCGGAAGGCCCGGGAGCACCTGGAGCCACTGAGGGCCTGGCTGCAGAGTGAGGCCCGGCGGCACATGGACGCCCTGAAGCAGCGCGCCCAGCAGCACCTGAGCGCCGCCCACAGCCACCCGGCCCTGCAGGGGCTGCAGCAGTGGCTGGAGGAGCACCAGGCGCTGCCCAGAGAGGTCAAGCAGCAGCTCCGCAACCTGCAGGTGAAGCTCCCCCAAGCCCTGCAGGAGCCCGGCAAGAAGGCTGCTGAGCTGCTGGATTCAGCCCTGGATAAGACCTGGGAGCTGCTGAACGCTTTGCGGCAGCCGCAACCGCAGCAGCAGCCACAGCAGCCCTAGAGGAACGGCGCCCTGACCCCTGCGGCCGCCCCTTCCCTCTGCTCAGGGTGCCCCTAGACAAGCACTGCCAGCCCACCCTGATCTATTTATCTCTGGCCTTCGTTAGGCACCGAGCCCTTGGCCGGTCCTGACGGAGGAGGGAGCTGCAGGCCGGGAGCCCCGGGCCTGCCTTCCCCCGGCTTCTCGCTGCTTTGTCCAATAAAGAGCAATGCAAGGGACCGACCGTGTTTGTGTCTGCTTCCTGGAAGGGGCTGGGGGTGAGCCGGGCCCGGGCCCAGGAGGGAGGACAGCCGGTCCTGAGCGGGGGAAGCCGGCGTTCTGGAGCCGGGGCCGGACCCAGGGGAAGCTGGCCCAGAAGCGGGAGCAGAGCCCAGCCTTCTCGTAGTGCACCCCTCCGGGTGGGAGAAGGACCGCAGGCTCCAGGAACGGCCCCACAGTAAAGCCGCCGCATTCTCGATCGTGGATATGCCTGGGGGCGGGGGCAGCAGCCCCCCAGGGCCCCCTCAGAGCATGAGGGGTGCCAGCACACCCCTTCACATGCTGCCCGCTCGTGCGGTGTCGGTGGACAGTGCGCCACCCTGATTGGTAGCATTTTTCCTGCTCCCACCAGATCAGGAACTGGCGCAAACACAGCTCCAGGCTCACCCCAGGCAACTTAGGGGGCCGAGCAGCCCTTGCCCGGACCTGGGGAGCAGAGCTCTGTGCGGGACCTGGACAGGCGAACGTTGGGATGATGCGGGCAAGCTTCCCACTTGCCATCAGACGCCTGCGGTTGCAGGAAGGGCGCAGCTCATTCTCGCGTCCCTGTGGCGGGAATAACAAGGCCGCCGCGTTGGGGCCCTGGAGATGTGGGGTGGCTGCCAAGTTGTGGCACTTCGGCCTGCCTGGTCCTGCGGGAGCCGGGCCAAGACGGCTTTTGGCTCCCGTTCGCTTCGTTGTCCGCAGCAAGAAGTCAAGCGCGCCGAGGGTTAGCCCGTGCTCCTGCGGAAAGGCCGCGCTTGCAGGCGGCTCGGTACCCCTTTGCAAGGGTGTGCAGGGCTGGGGAGATCAGGCGCTGCTGGACGGGGCAGGAAGGGGGAGAGCCGGCTTTCCCACCGGCACTCGGGGCCGCCTGGCTGCGCTCTGCGGGGCATGGCCTGCCTGGAGGAGCAGTGTCCAGCAGTGCAGAGGTGTGGCACTCGCCCACGCGTGGCAACCGGCCTCCCGAATGGCCCAAATAATGCCGTTTTCTCAAAGCCAATTGTGCACCGTTCCCTGAAGGAAGTTGCTGGGGGGGGCAGGGGGGGAAGAGAGGTTTTTGCAGCAAGAGGAGCCCTTTTCGTACTCGGAAAACACACGGGCCCCTGCGTGTGTTGCGTGGGGAGAGTCTCAGCGGCCACCGAGGAAAAGGGGAGGGACTGGCGCGGCCCCTCCGGCACTCCCAGGGTCTGTGGGGCTAGTGGGGCACGCAGATGTGGCTGGAGAAGCACGTTGGCTGTCTCGTGCCAGCACGGGGGGGCTCTCCAGGAGAGAAGCCCCCCCCCAAGGTCTCAGTCCCCTGCAGATGCATGCATGTCCTGCCCCCCCCCCCCAGCCTGCCACCTCAGCATGGGGAGCCAGATTTGCACAGCCCTGGCCAGAGGGAAGGCCCTGGTCCACCCCTGTCCCGTCGGGGAGAGACCTCTGCCTGCCAAAAGCAGGAGAGCTGGCCAGGCGGGCACAGAGGGGCTGGGCTCAAAGCAGCCCCCACGTCCCTCCTGCCGGCCAGCCTGGCCTGGGTGCCACTGGGCTCTGCTCCTCTGCGGATACCCTCCCCGCAGGGCCAAGGGGCACCCACTGCTTCACCCCTCATTTGGAGGAGAAAAAGGCGCCAGGACAAGCACCCAGCCTCTCCCCAGGTGTAATCCGCCTGACTGTGGGGCAGGAAAGGCCTCTGCACATGCCCTGAGGCACCCTTCCCCATCCGCTCACCTCTCCTGGCACAGTGGCCTGGTTCAGGTGTGTTCTGACAAGGCCCCGGTGCGTTCTGGGTAAAGCCCGGGCACTGACTCCCGGCATCAAGTGGCCCAGCACCCGGGGCAGCCCTCTCCCCCTGCCCTGCCACCAGCACTGGGCACCACTGCCCAACCCAACTGGGCATCTGCAGGCTCTCCACTGCCCCCGGCAGAGCACCTGGGGCTGCCCCTGCTTCCTTCGGGGAAGCCTCACCTGCACCCCCTCCCCCTGCTGTGGGGCTCCTTGCCCAAGTTCGGCGGGAGGATCTCTTAGAGATGTTGAAGCGGCTGCACTGGGCAGGTCAGGGGTCCCTGTGGGCCAGCGCCTGGCTCACGGCAGTGAGCGGCTGCCCACGCGACCCCCAAGCAGGACAGGCGCTGCCCGAGCTCCGCAGCTGCTGTGCGTGCAGGCCGCTGCCGCCTCCAGGAACTTGCCCCAGCGTTCTGCCCCGAAGGGCATCCTCCACGTGGTTTGGCAGGCCTCTCTGGAACAGCAGCACCTGCGATGGTGCTGCTAGAAGGCCCTGCTTCGCCAAGGGGTCCTTCCCGCCCCCGCCCCAGGCCAGAACCACCGGACAAGCCAGTCCCCACGGCCGATGCCTGGCTCTGAAGGGGTCTGGGGCGGGGTGGGGCTGCCGTTCGGGGTGGCAGCCCTCGATCGCCTTGCAGGACCACCCCCTTGCAGCAGAGGGGGGCGCCTGCTCTCCGGCTCAGCCCTCGCTTTCGCCGGCGAGGAGGGGACTGGCTGAGGGGCCCATGGCTGCCCTGGCAAAGGCCCGAGGGGGAGGCCAGTGGCCACTGGCTGGAGCTGTTGGCCAAGAGGCCCGATGGGCCCTGGGAGAGGGACCTGGCTTAGCCACAGTCCCCAGCACTGGCTGGGCGGAGGCAGCCTGCTCGGCTCACGGCTGGGCTAGGAAGGCAGCCGTCAAGGTGACAAACTTTGCACTTCTGGTTTATTGTCCCGCTGCTTGAGGCCTGGCTCACTTGCTGAAGCCACCTCTTTTCCGTGCAGGCCATTTTTCTCAGCTTATCACTCCCTGAGGATGGTGTACGGGGTTGGGCAGTCCTGGCTAGATTTTGCTCCCCTCCAGCCTTGAGGCCTGCGTGTGTGAAGTGCACCAGGGGTGGATGTCCTGGAATGAAAGATGGATTTTGATTATCATGTGCATCCAGGAAGCGTCCAGCCCCGTGTCAGACAACGCAGGCACCAGAAGGAATGCGGGAACATCGCTTTGACCCTTCCAGGCTGGAGCCATCCCTGGCTGAACTCTGCCCCAGCTCCTGCACATCAAATCCGCATCACCTTGGACTATGAGCTCAAGATAAAGCCCTCAACATGGTTGTGCATTTCTGAGCTGAGAAAGATACCTGGAAGCCCAGCCCCCCCCCCCCCCCCCCACCCCCCC
>JAIXND010000621.1:678349-773151 GCA_023646645.1 Varanus salvator macromaculatus
TACCTGGAAGCCCAGCCCCCCCCCCCCCCCACACACACACACATGTGGCTGCTCTCGCTTCCTGGGGGAGGAAGCAACTGCCTGGGCTCAGAGGAACTGTCCAAGGTATTGCTCCCGGGCAGCTCAGAGCTGAGCATGGCCTCCTGAAGGAGGTGCCCAGGTGGCCGCCTCCACTCTCCAGCCAGGACTGCACTCCGACGTCCCTCGCGGGGGGTGGGAGACGGGGTGGCATGCTCAGACGCACCTTGGCCAAGGGCGGAATGAGGCATGACATGCCGGGCAGAGGCCGGCCAGCCGCCAGTTGGTGTGAGACTTTGACCGGTCCAGCAGGCACACGGTGCAGGGCATGGCTGCAGCGGGGGAGGGGGGGTCCTCCGCCTTGCTTTGCAGACCAAGGGGGGGCCCACCTGGGACTCTGGAGTGGGTGGAAACGGCCCAGGCTTCCCAGGACTCTCGGCTGGGACCAAGGGGCTCCGACGGAGCCAGAGAAGGTGACCTCCTGGCCACGGCTCTCTTGGGAGCCGGCTGTCAGGCACGGCCCTTTGCCTTCCTCCAGCTGCAGCTGGGCGGTGGGGGGACGCAGGGCAGCACTGGCTTGGCTCTGCTCTAGAATGGATGTCCGTTTCGACGTCCGGACGGTCCTCCGCACGCAGCCGGCCGCCGTCATGGCAGGCACGGGCACCAGGCACAGGCAGTTCCGGGCTCCCTGCTGATGCCCGCCCTGGCAGGGCCTCCCCACCTTCCAGCCCCAGCCCCAGTGCACCAAGCAGCACCAGGCCACCTCCTCCATGCCCGCCCCTGGGCCCCCGGCTGACCCTTCTGGGCTGTGCCGGGGTATTTCAGGGGTAGAATCATCGAATAGCAGGGCTGGAAGGGGCCACGGAGGTCACCAGGTCCTCCCGCTGCTGTCGCAAGACACCAAGCCACACCTCCCACTCAGGCGCCCACCCAGTTTCTTCCTGAAGGTCTGCAGTGTGGGGGAGCCCCCCATCCCCCCGGGCGGTGGGAGGCCTTGCAGACACTCTGCTTGCCCCGGGGCCCTTGTGGGCGGGCTGCCCTTGCAGCTGCTCAAGTGCAGGGCAAGGAATTGCTCTGGATGCGGCACTGCCTTCCCTTCCTCTCCCCACAAGTGACTGGCAGGGGCGGGCACGTCCCCCCACTCCTGGGGCTGCTTTGCCAGCAACGGGGGCAGAGGCTGCAGAGCTGTGCTGGGGGGCCCCAGGCTTTGGGGGTGGGGCTCTAGGTGCCCCACGGCAAGCAAGGCAGGGGAAGGCCTGGAGCGGGCCTGGCGGGGCCCCCGCAGGCTGCCTAGCTGCTTCCTTCCAGGGCTCCCTGCGCCCGGCAGTCTGTCGGCGGCCGCTCCTCCTGCCTGGGGCCGCTGGGTCAGGATACAGCCAGGCCTCCCTTGTGGCCCCCAGCAGCTCCTTTCCTCCCTGTGCCCCAGCTCTTCCGTGGGATGAGGGGAAGAGAAGCCAGCCGCTCAGGTGGGGCCCAGGACACACGCTGGGAGGAGAGGGGCTGGGGGGGCAGAGGCCTTGCAGGTGGAGCTGGGCAGAGCTTTCGGGGAGGAAGGAAGCCAGGCGTCTCATCTGTGATTTCAATGCTAGTGCATTTTGGTGCCGCTTTTGACTGTTTCAAAGTGCTTTTAAAGCTGCAAGTGAGAGGTTTTTTCACCTCATGCTTTTATGTTGCAATTTTTGCAAACTGCTTGAAGAGATTTGACTATTGGGTGGGATAAACATGAAACGCACCCTATGCTGGCGCTGCCTTTGTCTCGGCGCTTTTAAAGTTTGCTCTGCGCCTGCAGGCAGAGCGGGTGCCCCGCCAATGCATCACGGGGGGCACCGGTGGGGGGGGCGCTGAGCGTCGGGCGGCCGGGCGCCCCCTCCCATTTCCCGGCCACCGCCCTGGGGCCAAGCGCAGCCCGGTTCTCGCAGCGCCTCGAACTCCTGCGCGCCCGCCTGCAGCCCGGAAAGCGGGGCGGCCCGGCCGAGGGGCTCCGGCCGCTCCTCGCCGGGCAGCCACAGGCTGCTTCCACGTGCGGGGCGCCCGCTCGAGAGGCCCGCGCTCGCCCCGCGCCCGCCGGCCGCCCTTGGCCCGCAGATAACGCGCAGCCAACTCGCCGCCAACTCGCCGCGCCGCGCCGCGCCGCGCCGGCCTCCACGTTGCGCCCCTGCTAAAGTCCAAGCCCGGGCTGCGTCAGCGGGCCGCGTGGAGGCGGCGGGCGCGCTTAAATAGGAGCGCCCGCGCCGGGGCGCAGCAGCAGCAGCAGCAGCAGCAGCCGGCGCGGCGCAGGTGAGCGGGCGCGGGCGGGCTGGGGCTCACCTGGCCCACCTGGGCCGCCTCGGGCGGGGCGCTCCTGCCGGGCGGGCTGGGGGGGGCGCGGAGAAAGCGCGGGGCGCTGGGGGAGCAGAGCGGCGGCCTCACTGCCTTCGCCCCTTGCAGAGCCCCCCTTCAGCCTCTCCTGCGAAGACCCAGCGGAAGACGATGGCTCTGAGGGCAGCAGCCTTGATCCTCGGCCTCCTCGCGGCTGCCACAGGTGAGTCGCCCGCTCGCTCTCCACCCCAAAGGCGAAGAGGAGAGCACCCGGGACCGTGAAGGGCAGGGGCCGAGGGGCACAGGGCACCCGGCTGGCCCAGGCGCCTCCAGCCTGCCTCCGGCAAGGGAGAGCTCGCAGCTTCCCAGGAACAGGTGCCTCCGTTGCACTGCCCCGGCAGCAAGGGCAATCATTCCCCTCGACTCCGGGTGTCGGTCTGGTGTCTTTCAAACGGAACCCCATTAGTCTGTGCCCTGTGCTCCGAAACTGGAGGAGAGAGCCTGCCCTCCTGGAGACGGCCCGCCAGGTGCTTGCAGGGCGCTGTCCGGTCCCCTCCTTGCCACATCCCTGTGGCGAGAGGCTGGCTCTTGTGTCCATTCGGGCCGTGCACGAAATGGAGGCAAGTAGCAGTCAACCTGAAGGCGAGTCTCTCCTCACGAGCTCTAACTGGGCACTTGCTTCGTTGGCTGGCCGGAGGAGCTGCCCAGGAGTTGCCCTCGAATGGAGCCAACTTGCAGCCCAGGCGGAACACAGCCAGCGGGATCGGCACATCTGTGAGAGGGAGTGCCTGTGGGATGAAAGCGCTCTGCTGGGACCGTGCGGCCCCTGCCACTGCCCCTCTGTGCTCTCGTGGCGTTTCTTCCACTGGCGCCCATCGCGAGGATTCTGCCACAGAGGGAGGGAGCGGCCGTGGCAGCACACGGTCGAGACAATGCTGCCGCCATGCCCCAGCTGGGAGGCGGACCAGGCCCCCGAGGCCTGACCGGGGGGGGGGGCATGTAGCGACTGCGCTGGGCCAGGGACAGCCCAAGGGGCAGCAGCTGGCGAGGCCAGTTTGCCTGGTGGCCAGTTGGCTTCTGGCGTGAGACCCACAAGCAGGGCGTGAGAGACGTAGCCCACACGCCCCAGCAGCGGGTGCGCAGTGTATCCTGCCACGGATCTGGAGGTGGCACAGAGTCCTCGGGGCCTTGTGCGCAGCACTACCCGCTCTTCCCCTGTGACCCAACAGCTGCCCAGACAGATGAACAGTTGACCAGCACGTTGCGGATGTTCCTCATCAACCTGAGCAATGATTTCAGAGTCGCCCTGGATCAGCTCCAGGAGTCAGAGTTCACCCAGGAAGTCCAGTGAGTAGTGATAGTGGTGGGGAGGGCACAGCCCTGGGGGAGAGCCGAGCACGTCTGGCTTCTGGGGCTCAGAAGGAGGGAGCAGCCCAAGCTCTGGTCACCAGAAGGCCTTGTACAACCGGCCCCTCTTCTGCTTCACGGGTTCTCTGCAGTAAGAGAAAAGATGGGGAAAGACGGAGCAAAACGCAGGAGGGTCCCTTCTGGAAAGCAATGGCGTCTTGGCCCATGCAGCCATCCCTGAATATGCTCGGGCCACGGCAATGGTGCAGAAGCCTTCTCTGGGACCAGGATGCCCAGCCTCACCAGCCCCAGCAACATGCTGGGAGACAAGCCAAGCATCACTTCCCACCCTCTGCTCTCTTCCCCACAGGGACAAAGCCCAGGCCTTCTTCCAGGACAAAGCCCAGGCCTTACATGCCTATGCCGATCAGCTACAGGGGAACATGGGTTCCGAGTTCCTTACCCAGCTGAAAGAGGAATCCCAAAAGCTGGTGGAGCAAATGCAGCAGGGGCTGCGGCGACTCCCAGGCGGTATTTCTTCTCACGCCGCTGAGATCGGGGAGAAGGTTGCCAACATCATCCAGAGCGTGCGGAACGACTTGGCCCCTTTAGCCGAGGGGATGCAAACACAGCTGAACAAGAACGTGGCAGACATGAAGGAGACCCTCAAGGTCACCTTCCAGGAGCTGAAGGAGAGTGCCGGCAACCTGCCCTATGCCGATCAGCTGCAGCAGAGTATCCAGCAGCAGGTAGAGCAGATGAAGGGGAACCTGGACCTGCTTACCGAGGAGCTCAAGGCCAAAGTAGACCACAGGATGCAGGAGCTGCACACACAGGTCTCCCCCTACATGCAGCACACGCAGGAACAGCTGACTCACCAGCTGGGGGGGATGTCTACCCACATGAAGGAGAAAGCTGAGCAACTGCGAGCCAAGATGTTGGAGAGCACCGAGGGGCTACAAGACAGCCTGAGCTTGGTGCTGCAGGAGCTGAGGGAGACACTTCAGAGGAATTCAGGCGAGACCGTGGCCCACATCACCAACCTGAATGAGAGAATTGAAGGGCATGTTGACAATTTCCGCCAAAAGGCTGAGCAGTTCAGGGAAGGCTTCGTCCAGACCATGGCACAGGGGATGGAGGAGTTGCAGCAGAACCTGCAGAGCGTCACTGGTGAGGTGGACCACATGAGCTCTCTGGAGAAGGAGCTGAGCGCCAAGGTCACCGACTTCCTCGATTCCTTGAAGCAGGCTGAGAACTAGAAAGGTGCCTTTCTCTCCACCATCACAGCAGCCAGCCCAGCTCCTTGCTCTTGGCATCTCCACGCTCTCCTGGCGTTGGCGGGGTGTGGATCACACAGGACCCCCTGTGAGATTCAGGGTGCCGCAGCCCAGCCTGGAGGGGGAGGGTGTCCCAATTGTCTTAGTTGGGCCAACACTGGGCACCATTGTGTAACTCCACCTGTATGTCCACTCCTGCTAACAATCTCTGTGCACACAAGTGCCCATGTCTTATACTGTTTCTGCTGAAATAAATGAGCAATGCAGCAATGCACAGTGTGGACTGTCTCTTTCTGGAGGAGGGAGCCGATGTGCACCTGGGCCACCATGGAAGGGTTTTGGGGTGGTGAAAGACTCAGTCCACGTGGAACATGTCTGAGCCTTTATATGCAAGGAAAATGGGGGTGCCCGTGCCTGAAGGAGGGTGTGGACATGGCCCATGGGACAGACAACTACTGGCCAAAAATAAATACAGCACAATGAATACCTTTACTGGTGCCTCTTTTTAAAAGATGCTATGCCATTGTGATGTCAGGGAATGTCAATGTGTGTTCCAGTTGTTTGGCAGCAGCTGCAACAAGGGAGAAATGAACTGCACTGGTGGGAAGCCAGAGGGCTGAGGGCTTTCGGGGGAAGCAGTGTGGGCAGGTGCTGTGTGTCACTGACCAGGACACTGGGCAAGGGACAGCCTCTGATCAGAGAGGAAAAACTGTCAGGAAGCGAAAGAGTTGAAAGTTGCACATGGATTTCAATTAATCAGCAAAGCTTTTGCATGTGGATTGAACTTTGGTAGCATTTTGTCGCTCTGCAAACACCTTGTCATTTTCTGCACAGTCTGGAATGACTGAAATGAGGATAACGGTAGTGATTGATTAGCTGTGTGCCCAAATCTTGGGAAACCTTCCGGCAAACCCATAATAATGCCTGTAGTGCAGATGTGGGCTGCTGGCACAATTCTTAGGGGCTTCCACTGCATGTAGATAAGCTTCAAAAGAGGTGTGTGTGGGGGGGCTTTAGGTGTGTGTGGGTGCTTTAATGAGGAGATCCCTGTCCGCATTTCACAAACAGCTGTCTTTGAATTGGAAGGGGCCTGGAGGGCCATCGAGCCCAAATCCCTCCTCATTGCAGGACCCTGTTAAAGCATCCCTGACCGATGGCTGCCCAACCACCTCCTGAACGCCCCCAGCAAGGGAGAGCACACATCCTCCCCAGACCATTGGCTCCATCAGCCAGGAATTTTTTCCTGATATTCATCCAGGATCTGGCTTCCTGCAGTTTAAGCCCATTATAACGTGTCCTTCCAAAGGGCAAAGTCCATGTTGATAACAGAAAGGGGAACTTCTCAGAAGAGTGACTCCCACAGGTTGCTGCCTTGTATACTTGGCTGACAGCTAGGAAAATCGGGACCACAGTGTCATTAACCTGCCACATGCACATTTCACGGGGTGTCCAGACAACACCTTTCACTCACAACCTTCCTGTGTTTTCTCACTGCTTTCACCTTCTTCCTCACTCAAACTGTGTGTTAAGGAAGACGAGGTGGAATACTGGAGCCCTATCTTCTGACTGGTAATTCTAAGAGCTACATTCTATAGAGTATGATTTTGGCTTACTAGCAGAAAAAGCTAGACCATCGCAAGGGGCACCAGCCCCACTGTATGCAAGTAGTGTTAGCAGCTCACTTTTAGCAATATGCCAGGAGAGCTTTGATTTAGCAGGAACGATTTTAAAATGAGCATTCTTTTAATGTAGCCTTGTGAAGAGCACTGTTTTGACCTAACAAATGTAGGAAGATCACCTTGATTGCTAAATATCTTCCTAAGGAAAGCAGAAACTGGCCAGGAAAGGACACTTTAAAGCAGAACTGGGGGGCCACGTTCAGGAACAGGTAGCACAGTCCCTCCCAAGGGGAGCATGGGCAACTTGGTGCTGGGGCTCTAAGTGAAAGGACCAGGAAACCGGCGGGAAGTGTTGGAGATTATCCTCAGGGAGGCCTTCTCAGTCCTGTTGAAACATCTCTCTTCCCAGGCAGCCTGGAGTCCTGAGGAGGGGATCATGATCGCTGCAAGAGGCCCAGTGCTCTTTGGGCAGGAATTGCAATCTGGCGGCGAGTGAACTTTGGTACCAGCTCAGGGGCAACGACTGCTTGGAGCTGGACTTTGGCAGCTGCGCAGACTTCGTCCTCTCCCAAATATTCGCCCGTAAACAAAGCTCCGCGGGCTCCTGGCCAGAAAGGGCAGTGGGGCGGGGGGAGCCACGCGAGCTCCTTCCCGCCCCGGGGCATCTGCCATTTCCCGCGACAGGAGCACCAGAGGGGGGTTCAAAAGCAGTTTATTCAGACGAACAGTGCACCCACGCAGCAAGCGAGCGGCTCCCGCTCCCGGAGGGGCGGCTAAGGACGTGGCAGGGCGGGCGGGCCGGGCCGGGAGAGCCCCGCCGGGGCGCCCACCCGGCCAGGCCCAGAAGCCCGCCTGGGAGTAGCGCGCCCGTGACGCCATCAGCCCGCGCCCCGCAGGCCGGCGGCGGAAGGGCGGCGCTCGGAGGCGCGCATGCGCAAGCGCAGGGCCGGGGCGGCGGCGCAGGCATGTCAGCCCTCGGAGCGCCGGGCCGCGCCGCGGAAGAAGGCCCCGCGGTGGCGGCAGGGCTGTTCCGCCCCCTCAGCGCCGAGGACGAGGAGCAGCTGCCGGCGGAGATCGAGTCGCTGTGCATGGCCTGTTATCGCCAGGTGAGCCTGGCGGCGGCGAGGAACGAGGCCCGCTCAGGCTGCTAGTCCTCAGCGCCAGGCGGGGAGGGCCGGTTTCCCCCTCTCGTTCACCGTCTCCCCCTGCAGGCCCTTCGCTGCTCCGGGCGGCCTCGGCGCTCGGAATATGGGCCTAAGGGAATAGGGCCAAGCTTGGGGGCAGAAGGGCGCCAGGCTTGGGCTGCGCTTTCCCACGCCTCTTCTGGCTTGACGGAAGCAGGTGGAATTTTATCTAGGAAACAGGACGGGGCAACCATTTCAGAGCTCTGATTCTGGGGCGAAAGCTATGTATGCACATAAAGGGGAAGGTGGAAAGTGAAAATGCAGGGGATTGTGAGCCTTTGGGATTTAGGTTTATGTTGGTTGGTTGGTTTTTGGCTTGCTGTAGGGAGTGACTCGATTGCTGCTGACCAGGATTCCATTCTTCAAGGAGATCATTGTCAGTTCCTTCACCTGCAGCAGCTGTAACTGGTCAAACTCTGAGATCCAGTCGGCTGGTCGGATCCAGGATCAAGGAGTGTGCTATACACTGAGTGTGCGAAACAGGCAGGTGGGTTGGTCTGCGTCCTGCTGCCCCTGCCAGTGTCTCAAGAGCAGTAGCATTGCTTTTGAAGGCATATTGGCAACTTTGGAGATCGGTATTGGTACAGGCCTTGCCCCTTTGGACCTCATTGGTCAGTGTTTGAATACTGTCTTGGGGTCCTTGCACCTCTTGGTATTGCGCTCCTCGTGCGTCTGGGTCCTGCAAGCAGTAGCACATGATTAATTCAGGGAGGCATCCCTGCTCCGTTGCTCAGAGCTGAGCTTCGTGTGGCTGTCGGTTGGCTGGGCTTCTGCTTTCATGCCTCAGAAATCAACACTGAGAAATCCGCCTTCGAACAGTCCCATGGCTTAGTTCTAAATGATGTGATGCTGCAACAGAGCTGAAGCTAGACCATTCAGAGTCTGGCAATGCCTGTGTTGGGACTCTGTAGGAGGGAAAGTAAATCTTGCCAATGTTATTCACATAAAGAGTTTTTATTTGAATAAATAAATCTTTTAGGGTACACTGACATCGGAAGGCCACTTACAATGCTATCAAAGAAGTGAGCACAAATACAGACACATGAGGGACAGGAGCAAGGGGAATGATCTTTAAATAACAAAGACTGGAGCAAACTCAAGCCAGTGGTGGTGGAGCTGTACTTATCTCCCCGGAGAGGGAATTCCGAAGCCATGGGGCGTGCTCCCTCCTTCCTGCCACGTAATGGCACTTGCTGCTTGGCCAGAGGAGGGTCTCATGCTCATCAGGGGTTAGGCAGGCTCACACAGGTCTAGATGCTCATTAAGATGATGTCAATGTCCGTGAAAGTGAAATACTGCACATGCGTATTCATTAAGCACCTTTTTGAGGCTTTAGACTGCAGACAGACCTTAGGAGAGAGAAGCTGTAATCCCCTGTACATTTAGATAGACAACAGGCTGACAGCTTCCAGCGTGCTCACCTGGGACGTGCCGGGAATTGTAGGCCTTGCATGGTATTGTGCCCCTAAAACAACAAGCTGTAAAAGGCCCTTCAGTCCAGCCGAAAGAGATACTCTGCATTCACCTCACAGTGCAGAGCTCGAAAACGCTCAGAGTGGGTGAGAGGGCAGCCTGGGCAGCAAGGCGTGTGAAAACACAATGCGAGCATCAAGGAAGCTGAAGGGAGCATCTGCCTCTCACCGCGTGGATGGCCTGTGAGGCAGCCCTCCCCAGCTGGTGCCCTCTAGAAGTTGGTTTACAGCTCCTGGCTGTGTGGCTGGGGCCGATGGGAATTGAAGTCCAAAGCAGCTGTGGGCCTCTGGTGGAAGAAGGCTGTGGCAAGGGTTGCAGCAGGTGTGTGCCTTGCGGCCGGGCTTGTGCGGGTAGGTTTGGCCAGCCTGCTCGCCCCCCCCCCCCCCCCCGTTGTTTGTGTGTGCATTGGGCCTGCCCTTGTCCCCGCCTGTCCGGGTGGCTTCAAGGCTGGGGTAACCTCTCGTGTAAATCATTCTCTCCAGGATATGAATAGGGAAGTGGTGAAGACTGACTGTGCCACAGCTAGAGTCCCTGAGCTAGACTTTGAAATCCCTGCCTTTTCTCAGAAGGGAGGTGGGTATATGGTCGTTTTGGTATGTCTTGGGGCTGCGGACTGTGATCAGGGGACTCAGGAGCAACTAGCACGTTCTTGATGCTGTTGAGGTGACCCACTGGAGGAGGAGCCGTGGAGGGATGTGGAAGGGGCCTGTTCCACGGGGTGCTCGGGCTGCGCAGGGGGCCTGCTGGTCCCAGGGCTCTACAGGCCTGGCTTGAGCAGTGGTGCTTGAACGGGCCAGAGGTCAGGCAGGGGGATCCAGACCCCCAAGAAGCCTTTTCCTGCATACCCCGAAGCAGGCTTCCATCTTTCTTCTGGTCAAGGGCTGACTGCAGTCCAAAGTAGGGATGGTTTTGAGCTTCTGAGGTGTGATGTCAGCTCACTCCCTGCTCTAGCACCCTGCCAGCATCCCCGTTCCAGCTGCTGTGTTTTCTCTGGGTAGTTGGGATTGCGGGGCACAGTAGAGGAAGGGGGCAGTGGCACAGAAGACATGCAGCGGTCTCGCTGCTGCCTTCTGAGGAGCAGCCGTTGTGGCTTTCCTTGGCTCCTGCCTTGTCTTTGGCTCACTGCAGAGGATTTCGCGGCTGGCAGGCTGCACTGACAGTAGCCCAGGGGAGCCAGCAACGAACCAGCGTTCCTTCCAGTAATAATAAGCGGCTTGTGTACCGAGTTGGAAGATGGCTGCTCTGGTCAGAAGGCTCCTAACGCCTGTGGTTTTTTCCTGTCACTCTTGCCAGCTCTTACCACCCTGGAGGGGTTAATTGACAGGGCCATAGCGGGCCTGGAGCAGGACCAGCCGGGACGCCGGGTGAGTACACGCTCTGAGGAGGCGCGTCTCTCCTGAACGGGGCCTGTAACTTCGTGAGGCTGAGGCACCGGCTGGGAGCCGGGGGAGGTCCTTGTGGAGCCGGTTGCTGCTCCCGGAAATGGCTCTTGGCACTGGGATCCCTGTAGAACGGCCTGTATACGGAACGGCGACTGGGCATCTCTAGGTCAAAAGGACAAGTCACAGGTGGTTGTGTGGTTGGTGGATTCTGTGGTAGGCATGTAAGCAAGGAGCCTTGGATCCGGTCAGGAATATCCCCAACATTGCTGGACATGCAGGAAATAGTCGGTTGAAATGTCAGCTGCCCCATTTTTGTAAGCAAAATACTCTTCGAGTGCAGATGTGTTGCACACAAACAGACCTGTAAGAATGTGCTCAGCCGCAGATCGGACAGACTGCACAGAGTTACGTTTTTCTCACCAGAGAGTCACTGCCAGTCGGTGTAATAGATCATGTGGGGGAGAGGGAAGACAGGAAAACCGGTCCTGTTGTACGAACACAGAAGGCCCCATCTGTGAGGGTTCCACGGGAGGTCGTTGAGGCCCCATCGGTGAGGGTGTTCAAAGATAGGCTGGACATGCACATGGTGGGCATGTCATGAGCGGAGCCGGCTGGTGCCGGAGGTCAGACTAGATGGCCCAGGAGGCCCCTTCTGACTCGCTCTGTTTCTGTGTTTCTATGTTTCTATCTGAGCTGGCATTCTGTGCAGCACGCGGGCAGCTGGCCGCCTGTGGGAAGTGGCCCTCCCATGCCCTCTTGCAGAGGGGGGGGCCGGGCAGTGGGTTCCCTTGGGCACACTGGGGTTCATCTGCTGCAAGGCCTACTTCAGGTGGGTCTGGAGGATGTGGGGCCTGAGGGCAGCTACTTCTGGGTTTTTGTTGCAGGCAGCAGACGCGGATGTGGCAGAAAAAATAGACGCATTTATATTTAAGCTGAAGCGCCTAAAAGAAGTGGATTCCACCTTCACTTTTGTAGGTACCATCAGGGTGGGGCTGCCCGGAGGAGTCTGCTGCCCTGTGCACGCAGGCATGCGGCTGCTCCCTGGAGAAGCGGAATGAGGGCCTGCGTGGCTTTGCTCCTTCCCTGTCTCCTAGATCCTAGACGACCCCTCAGGGAACAGCTTTGTGGAGAACCCTTATGCCCCACAGAGAGACGAAGCCCTGGTGGTGGCCCACTATTGGAGAACTGCTCAGCAAGCGGCTGTGCTCGGGATGGAGGTAAGCTGGGCCACAGGGCGCCTGGCCCTGGCGGACTGGCGAGCGCGGGGTGGTGCCGCTCCTGTTGCTGGGGCCACGGCGTTGTGCCTGCGATCACGGGCAAGGAAGGCGGCAGTTTCAGCCCCTCTGTTCTTTCTCAGGCAGAGGAGTCCAAGGAGACCTCAGTGGATTCTGCCGAGGACCTGCGGAATGAGGTGAGTCGCCTGAGGAAGGCCTGGCACCTGTGCAGCCTGGCTGTGCCGTGGAGCAGCCCCTCCCGGGCCGGCTCGTACTCTCGGCGTGGCGTAAGGGAGTCCTCCGGACAGGCTGGCCTTTGGGTGAAGACCTCCGTGTCGCTTCTCTCGTGTTCCAGGTGCTGCAGTTCAGCACAAACTGCCCAGAATGCAATGCTCCAGCCGCTACGAACATGAAGCTGGTGCGTATCCTTTGTGCCTGTGCCGGAAGGACCTGCCACTTTCCGGTCCTGTCATGGGGAGGGCCAGTGAGGCACCAGAGGGCCGGTTGGCCACGCGGGGCCTGGCGTGTCCGCCCGCAGTGGTCTCTGGAGTGCAGCCTTGGGACCGGACGTGTCACACAGAATTCGGAGAGTGCGCGTTTCCAGGGAAGCCCCCTTCATGCGCCAGCGGGGCCTGTGTGCAGGTTTCCTTGACGGCTCCTCCTCAGAGATCCCCCACTTCAAGGAGGTGATCATCATGGCCACGAGCTGCGACTCGTGTGGGCACAGGACGAACGAGGTGAGGACTGCGTGTGGCTGGCCCTGCGCTCGGCAGCGGGATGAGCCCTGCCCTCCACTCCTCATGGCTCGCCTCCCCCTTTCCAGGTTAAATCGGGAGGGGCCATCGAGCCCTTGGGGACCAAGATCACCCTGCACGTGACAGACCCCTCGGATCTGACCAGAGACATCCTGAAGGTAGGGCTGCTCCTCTGCGACGGCTGTCGCCCACGCTGCCAAGACGTGGCCCTACAGGACTGAGTGCAATGTGCTTTTCCTCAACAGTCCGAAACCTGCAGGGTGGAAATCGCGGAGCTGGACTTTGAGCTGGGAATGGGAGCACTGGGTGGAAAGTTTACCACGCTGGAAGGGTTGCTGAAGGACATCCAGGATCTGGTGAGTGCTCACTGTCCAGTGAAGGGGCGTCCCACTTTCTGGGGAGACCCCCCCCCCAAGGCAGCTCCTAGGCAAAAACCGCTTGAGGCAAGACATGGGAATGGATTGCGGGAGCTGCTTCCATCTGGAGGGGGCTTGTGGCCTGCCTTGCAGATGGAGAGGAGGGAACGGAACGGTGAGCTCTTCCCGGAGCACCTCATTTCTGGCAGAAGGCAGGGGTCAGCGGGAGAGGGGGGCTCTGCTAGGCCACGGGATGGTTGGGTCTGCAGGCTCTGCGGGGACCCCCGTGGAGAGCCTTGGGAGAGCTGGTGCCGAGTGGCAACCTAAAGCCAAGTCTTCCCTCCTGCAGGTGGCGAAGAACCCCTTCACCCTGGGAGACAGCTCCACGCCTGACCAAGCGGAAAAACTTCGCGCCTTTGGCCGGAAGCTGCAGCAGGTGAGGAATGCGTTTCCCCCAAGGGGCATCGCAACGAGGGCAACTGATGGCCCATGCTTTGCCAGCAAGTGGCATACAAGGTGGCTAACGAGGGGAACGGAATTGCTGTAATTAGAAAGCAAACAATTAGAAGCGCAGCAGTGAAAAAATAAGCGGCCCTGGCCAATTAAAATGACAACTGTTCAGCTGTAAATCGGTTTGCATGCGCAGACACCGCTGCGGCCAGGGCAGGCAACGGAGAGGTGGCTCCCCGCAGGGGCCGTGCAGCTCGGGGGTGGCCACTGGCGCATTTCGGAGCGGTGCTGCTGCTGCCTGCGCGGTGCTGGGAGGGGGCGCTGAGAGGCCCTCCCTGCGCGTTGACCGGCTGGCCTTTCCTTCAGATCATCGACGGTCAGCTGAGGGTGCATTTTGTCCTGGATGACCCTGCAGGAAACAGCTATCTTCAGGTAGCGTGAAACGGGAAGGGAGGCTGGGGAGCAGATGGTCTGTGGGAAGCGGTGGCCAAGACTCTCCAGAAAATCTCCTTGGAAAGGGCTTTGAAGCCGCAAAAGGCAGCTTCGCGTGGGGCTCTCGGACCTGTTCCGGGGTCCTCTCAAGGGCACGAGGCCTTTGGCTGGCTGCAGGAGGGAGGCCATGGGCACAGAGGCCCAAGAACTCTGGCCGCTTTTGGACCAGGAAGGGCAGGAGGCTCCGGTGGGACTGCGGATGTTCCTTTGTGGGCAGAGTGTGGAAGAGCCCATTCAGCTAAGAGGGGTGGAAGGGCCCTGGACTGCCTTCCCGTCCACGCTCCTGGCCCTGCATTCCTCAGGAAGTGGGATAAAGGGCCCCAAATAAAGACCTGCCTTTGGGCTTGGCCTCGTGTGGCCCGCTCCGCACCACCTCTGCTCCGATGGGCCCGATGGGCCCCTGCCCAGCGCCCTCCTGCCTGGGAGCATCACGGGTGACCGGGGGGCTCTGGGGTTGCCTCACGCTGCCTTCTGCCCATGCAGAACTTGTATGCTCCTGAGGAGGACCCAGAGATGCGCGTGGAGCGCTACGAGCGGCTGTTCGAGCAGAACGAAGTGCTGGGCCTCAACGACATGAAGACGGAGGGCTACGAGGCTGACGTCTCCAGCCCGTCGTAGAGGCAGGCGGGACCGTGGGCAGTGCCCTCCGAAAGCGCCCGCAGGCCCCCAGCAAGACCCTTCCTCGGGCAGCAGCGTGTGGCTCTCGGGACTGACGCCGGCTCACGGACGACCGCTAGCACAGCCTTCCCCCGTTCAAGCCAAGGGGTGGCTGACCTGGAGAGGATGCCAGCTCGGGGCGGTGGGGGGGGGGGCAGGGTGTCTTGCACTGCACAGGCTGTGCGAGTGGATCGCAGCTTCACCGCCCCCCTTCTCGCTCCCTCAGCGTCTTCATCTTGCTGGCATCTAGACTAGCGGGTCCTTTAGCAGGTCCTGGCTGCGTATTGACTGCTGCTCCGTGCCAGAATATGGACTGCATCTCTGCGAGTGGCTGTAACATGGCCAGCCCTGTGCCCTCCCCTCCCCTCCCCTCCCCACCCGGTGGCTGTCTGTCTTCTCTGTCTGTTCACGCTGGAGCAATAAAGGAGTGAGGTGTTGTGATAGTTCAAGTGCGGCGCCCTTCTCTGGGGAAAACCTGGTGTCTGGAGCTCTGGGGCTGGCTGAGGAGCCTTGGGCCTGGACCTGCTTCCTGTGGAAGGAGCAGCCGGGGAGCTTTGCTGTCTCAGCTCAGACGCCCGTGTTGTGGCCCTGGGGAGCCCGCAGGCCCGAGCAGCAGTGCGGCAGCTGCTGCCTCCCGGCACGTGGCTGGCTCCGTCTGCCGCCCTGGCCGCAGCACCGGGTGGCCTTCCCGATGGAGGCCGTGGCCCCGCGGAGCCGGTGGCGGGAGGGGAGCGGCTGTCCCAGCCCTTTGGGTCCACCTGCTTGGATTGCAGGCTTCTTTTTGTGGGGGGGACACCCGTCACTGACTTTGGCTGGCGGCCGTTGGAGGAATGAAAACGGTCGCCCCGGCTAGGTGTGTGGGCAGCTCTCTGGATGCGTTGGACTTCCGGCCCTGGCAAGCCCCGGGCGAGGAGTGCGGAAAGCCGAAGGCCCCAAACAGCCAGAATCCCCCCCCCCCCCCCCAATACTGGCGCCAGTTTGGCTAGTGGCGGCGCCGCGCGGAGAGCCCACTCGCCGGCCTGCGGGCAGGAGCGAGCCGCTGGGGCGGCGGCGCCCTCCGGCCGCGAGGGGGCGCCCGCCTTCCCCGCCGCGCCGCGCCGCTCTGCCCCGCTCGCCCGCCCGCCCGCTCGCTGCTGGCGGCTTCCGCTGGAGGGACGGCGCGTGCGCGGCGGCCCCTCGGAGCTTCCGCCCGCGATGGCGGCGCCTCCCGCCTCGGGCCTCTCCAAGGCCGAGTACCTGCGGCGGCGCTACCTGGAGGCCGGCGGGGCCGAGGCGGAGAAGAAGCGGCGCAGGAGGAGGAAGGTGGCCAAGGGGCCCCTGGCCGGCGGGTAAGCGCGCGGGGGGCCCCTGGACGGCCGCGCTGTAGGCGCCTCGCGGCGGAGACCCGCCCGAGGAAGCCCCTGGCGACGGCCGCGCGGCGCTGGCGGGGCGGACTCCGCAGGCGGCGGGCCTCGGTCGCCGCCCCGCCTGGCGCCTCCTCAGGCGTTGGCCCGCGCCGCTGACCGTGGCTCTCGCGGCGCGCGGCCGGGCTGCCGCACAGCTGCTTTGAGTCCGTAAACTCCGAAGGCGTGGATTTTTCTTCTTGGTATCTGAAAAGTACCAAGTTTATTGATAATGTTTTGTATTGTACTTACATACATCTATTTACTGGTTATGTTAGTCGCGAAGTCGTGCCCGACCCATCGCGACCCCTATTTACTGGTAACTTCCTTAAAAGGAAAAAAAAAGCGTATTATTGTGAGTTGTAACAAAGCACTTAATTGGGAAGTGGAAGGAATGGCCAGGAAAGCGCCTTGGAGAGAAAATTAAGCTGAACAGGTGGAGTTTTTAGGGAGCAGGAAAAAAAATATGTATTTGCTTATTGTTAGTATTCAGACTTAGTCATAATTAGGGTAGATTTGTTCTACTCAATAGGAATTCAGTTGTTATCATAAAAGTATTGAATTCACTAAATATGAGTAAAGCTGTATTGGGCTCAATTTTTTTGTGCTGTATGATTACCAAGGTTATTCTTGCAGTTTGATTAAAACCATTAAAAACTAATAAGTAGAAACCTCTAACGCAGAATAAATCCCACATGGTCTGCTGTGATGGGGCTGTGATTTGTGTGCTTTCTGAGTCTCCCGATGCAACTCAGTTGTGTTGGGTTTGGAGGTGGTGATCTCTACTCACCTCCTTGAGCTGTGAATCAAGTCTGGGGCAAATGTTGGTCCAGGTGACCTCAGAGGCTAAGGCTGCAGACCTGCCTGTGGAGGAATCCGCCCCGTTCAGCGCAAGCACCAAAAGGGGGCATTTGCGGGCAGGATTTAACACTCCAAATACACACTTCTGTAACATGTATTTCATGTATAGGATGTGATGGATGGTGAGAGGCAAGGTTTAAGCGTGCTGTGGTTGGCTCCTTATTCTAGAAAGTTTTGAGTTTCCCAAATCTTACTACGTTTAGAAAGCATTCTGATGGCTACCACACCCTTTTATCCTCTTGATACCCAGAATGCGCATAGTGGATGATGACGACACGAGCTGGAAAAGCATTCCCAGGGAGCAGGACAAGGAGGATGCGGAGGGTGATGATGGAGACTTGCCTGTGGTAAGTGTTCAGCGGCTGGAACCAAGCCATTGCAGACGGAATGCCACTGTTAATGAGGCTGTTCGTGGTCCTGCAGTGTTCTTCAGAACGCTTTGCTGCACCAGTTTTTCTTGCTGCTTGTGTGCAGGGGAGGTCATGACATTTCAGTTTTACTCACCAGAATTAGAGGTTTCCGAGTCTAAGCCTCTAAGTAAACACTGGATGTTTGTTACTTGTTTCCACAAGTAGGACTGGCTGCTTGAGATGGCTCACTCCCCTGTCTGACCTGTTTCTTTTAGGTGGCTGAGTTTATTGATGAGCGGCCGGATGAAATTAAATGGATGGAGGAATTCCGAACCAGTAACAAGTGGAAGCTATTGGGAGGTTAGTGTTCTCCTGATGAGCTGGTAGTTTATTCCCTCCTGAGGTTCTTGGACAGAGATAACTCTGTGCATTGGAAGCCACCTGTGCCAGGTGCCATTTGAAACCAATGAAAGGGGATGGTTTCAGAGTAGGCTTGGCAGAAGAGAAAAGGCTAGAAAGTAAGCAGAGGGTTCATCTGGTAAATGTTGGTGTGAGGGCCTTCTACAGGTAGCTGGAGCTGCACCAAAGGGAATGTTAAAAGAAAAGTAATATGATTCACTCATCTTGGGCATTTCGGCCACGTCGAGGATGATGGCCCAATGAAACGAGCACTCAGCAGATCTAAGAGCGGTGCAACTACGTCTTTGTGTGCCGCTGGCTGAGGTATCTGCTGATGGTAGAAGCAAGGCCGGTGATACTGGGGTTATCTGGAGATGATTCAGGAGTTTAGTTTAAGATGGCAGGGGCTTTAAAGATCTCAGTCTGGGGGCTAGGATTCCTTTGGAAAATTGTTGCTAGAGCAGGTGTAAAACTAGTGCTTTCTGACATGTAGCTGTGCACCTAGTCTGCTACATGAAGATGGCTTTAATTTCTTTTTTTTGTAGACCAGAATGAAGGATTTCGAGGTCCTGACCTTTCTGTGACTGCAAAATCAGCAAGCAGGTGAAGCATTTTAGTTGATGAAGTGGCCTGTTCTTTCCTTGTTGCTTTCCTGTGAACGTTTCCAGTTTGTCTGCATCTTCCTGAAGCTGTGAAGGCCCAAACTGAGTGTGGTATCCCAGATGAGGCCTTCCCAGTACTGAGGAGGGGAACTAGCACTTCATGTGCTTTGGAAGCCATCCTTCTATGAATGCAACCAAAATAGCATCGGCTGTTTTTGCAGCCATCTTGTGTGGTTGACTCTTACCCAGCTTGCCATCTACAGCAGTTCCAAGATCCTGCTTCTCTGGCCAGGAAAGCTGTTTCTGCTTTCTGTTTGCTTCTGAGAAAGGCCAAAGGATCTTCACAACAAAATGTACTGTATTTTTCGCTCTATAAGACACACCTGACCATGAGACGTACCTAGTTTTTAGAGGAGGAAAACAAGAAAAAAAAATATTCTGAATCAAAGGGGCACATCATCACAGGCACATTCCCCATCACTTCCCCATGGGCTGCACATCTGACAGACTTACTGCACACACATATTCGCTCTAAAAGACGCACAGACATTTTCCCTTACTTTTGAGGGGGGGAAAAGTGAGTCTTATAGAGCAAAAAATACGGTAATTTGAAACTGGCTTGCTATTAAAACCTTTGATTAATACATGCCTATGTTATGTTCCAGTTTGGAAATCACAAAGCAAATGGAAATGAAAAGCTCCCTTATTAAGAGGGGCCGCCGGGACTCGCCGGACCTGTCGCCGCCCCGGAAGGGCTGCCGGGACTCGCCTGCTCTGCCTCCTGAAAGGCTCCGTTCTGCAACAGGCAAGAATGATACCAGAAGCTCAAGTGGAGGCCGGCAGGAACCCAGTGCAGACAAGAACTCAGCCCATCGAAGGCAGCAGGCTGCTCCAGGTGTGTTGCGATCCCAAGGGAAAATGCACACTGATGCAGAGCTGTTGCATCTGATGCCTCGGAAGCAGTGGGCGTGAGGAGGCCGGCCGGCTGGCCGGCCTGGGGAAGCGTGAGGCCCATGAAGGGGTGCTTGCCAGGGAAGAGCTTTGCTGGGTGTGGGGCCAGCTCAGCATCCTCCTTGAAGCCCTGGGAAGCACCCGGTCAAATATGTGGATGTGCTTGGCTTTGGCTGTGTGCGGGCTTGTCCTATCCACTTTGTTTTTGCTTTGGCCTACGCCCAGGTGCTCCAGCCAAGAAGCAGCCGTGTCCAGGAGCACCTTCACCACGGAGGCGCCAGAGGCACGACTCTGAATCGGATTCCGACTCCCCCTCATCAAGGAGCAGCGCCAGAGCCGCCTCGCGGTCAGACCGTTCTCCGCCACGGTCTGCGCACAGTGCCAGCTCGCGACGGAGCCCCTCCTCGGACCTCTCTCCCCCAAGAAGGGGTCGACGCACGTCTTCAGATTCCGATTCGTGTCCTCCGCGAGGGGGCCAGAAGGTGCTGAAGATGCCTCCCACGCCCAGGACCTCCCCTGCCCTTGCTCCGCCTTCTTGGGCTGTGGACTCCAAAGGGCGGCACGGGAACCACAGGGTGCGCACTCGGCCACGGCCGGGGCTGTGAGTTTTGCTTCTCTGGGCAACCGTCATGAAGGTGCTGTTTGCGTCGTGTGCTCTGCCACAAGGTTGTGCCGCTTTTTCCTTGCAGGATCCGCAGATGCTCTCGGGGGGCAAAGCTGGTTTGGTGTCGGCTGAGCTGCTCAGGAAGGAGCACCAGGCGTCCAGGAAGCAGGGCGGCGGTGGCGGCAGCAAGCAGCTGGAAGGTGCACGTCGTGGCGTATGCCCCCGAATTGGTGCTGGTGCGGTGGTGGGAGCGGACCAGGGAGGCCGGAGCGGGGCACTCCGTGACCGTGGCACGGGCAGCACCTTGAGCTGCAGTCTCGCCCGCTGCTTCAGCTCCGTGGGGCGGGCGGGCGCTCCCTCTGGGGGCATGTTGGTGGAAAGGGGCTGAGAGCGGCTCCTGGGGGGAAAGCTGGGCTGGAGGGCCCGGTGGGGCTTTTGTGCAGCGCCCCACACGCGGTGGGGGCGAGGGGCGGCTGGGGCGTGGCGCCCCCTGCAGGGAGTCATTTCCCCTTCTATCAAAACCACTGGAAAATGGCCAGGCCCTGGGGCGGGGGGTTAGCCGCTCCTCTCGTCGTCTCTAGCTGAATCGCGACACGCTGAGACCATTTTTCGGGATAAGTCTGGCCGGAAGAGGGACCTGAAGCAGGAGCGGCTGGAGCAGCAGAAGAAAGCAGAGGAGAAGTCTGAGCGGGAGGAGCAGTACGCCAAGTGGGGGAAGGGGTAAGCCGGGCCGGGCCGGGCCGTGGCGCTCAGGCAGGCGGAGGACACCCGAGCTGCTTGTAGGCACTCCCTGAGGCATTCAGTGAGGGGCAGGGGTGACCATAAGCTGCATCCCATTCAGTCCCATCCCTCAGCCAGAAAGGCCCTCTGAGTGGTTCACATTACTAAAACGCACAACAGACAAAGCAACAGTCATCGGCATAAGATGATGACTTATCCAATTAAACAAACAGCGCCTCAGACAAAATGACAGCCATAAGTCCAGAGGTGTGACAGCGGTGCAAGATGAAACGCAATGTAAAAGATGACGATAAAAACTTATCTGTTACAGTACAGGGTAAATAAGGTGTTAACTGGCACCTGCAGGCATGACGAGTAGGTGCCAGGCGCACCTCTTTGGGAGGCTGGTTCCACCATTGGGGTGCCGCAGCAAAAGTGCCCTTCCCCTGGCAGCCACCCTCTTTGCTTCCTGCGGGGGGGGCTTGGGAAGGAGCTCAGCGGGTGCCCCCCCGCCTGTGGAGGCACGTACGGGAGGGGCGCTCCCTCGCAGTGCTTGGTCAGCCAGGCTGCCTGCCGACTGGGGCTTGCAACCCGCTGGTGGAGAGCTGCCCGCCAGAGGGGCAGCAGGAGGGAGCTCTTTCCCATGCTTGTCCCCTGATCCCTCCTCGCGGGAGAAGCCAGGGGCTCAGCGCATGGAGCATGTTCTTTGTTTCTGGCTGCAGTCTTTGGCGTAGGAGAGGAACCATATGGCTGACTGGCCTGCGCAGGGTACTTGCCCCTTTGCAAACCTTTGGAAAAGGTTTCCTGCAGTTGCCAGGCAGAAAGCAGGAGGACGGCAACCCAGCATCTTTTACCCTTCTTCTGTGTCCGTCCCCTGCAGCCTTGCGCAGAGCCGGCAGCAGCAGCAAAATGTGGAGGATGCTGTGAAAGAGATGCAGAAGCCGCTGGCTCGGTACATCGATGATCAGGACTTGGACAAGATGCTGCGGGAGCAGGAGCGGGAAGGCGACCCCATGGCCGATTTCCTCAGGAAGAAGAAGGCCAAGGAGAGGAAAGATGCCAAAGGTCAGCACTGTACCGGCGATTGCTGTGGAATGGGGGGGTGAGGGGAGCTGGCACTGGTACGCGAGCAGCTTGTGTCACTCGGGTCCAGGGGGACGCAGCAGAGGGGTCTTTGGGACAGGTAAACCCCTCAGCCTTGCTTTTGCAGTCATGATGCAGGAGGAGCAGCTCAAGGGTCGGAGCACACCGCACCGTGCAGAGCAGGACACTGGGGGGCGCTGGGGGTGTGACGGGAGTCCCTCCTGCACATCCCTTGAGGTGCAGTCGGTCCTCAGATTAAAATTTACGTCCGTGATGGCGAGGGTCAAGGAGGGTCGTCTTTAAAAGAGAGGGCAGTGTCCGCTGGCGCCCCTGCCAGTGCCTTCGTGCAATTTCACGGAATAGCCGCGCAGCTGTTGCACTTTGCCGCCGCTCCACGCATGTCGCACCGGGGATGTCTGTGCTCGGTCATCGCCACAGAGCGTGAGGTTCGAAGGCGGTTGGCGCGAGCAGTGGGCGGGCTCTGCTCTTCCCGCTGCCTTCTGAGTGTGCTTTGGGTCAGCCCACGGTGACAGGTAACGGACAAGGCCATTTACCGGCTCCTTTCTCTGCCCGCTCCAGACAGACCCAAGTACAGCGGACCTGCGCCCCCGCTCAACAGGTTTAGCATCTGGCCTGGGTATCGCTGGGATGGGGTGGACAGGTACGTCTTGCGCTCTGGCAGCCACAGCAATAGGTGTCTGCAGTCTAAGCTCTCTAGAGCAACCCTGTTCCCTGCACAGGTTCTCTGGGGTGGCCCTTGCTCTCGCCCCTGGCCTCTCACCCATGTCGGGGTGGCCCTCTGGCTATTCCCAGGAGGAACTTGGAGGTGGCCAGCCGGGCTCTTGTAGGATTACGGGGCTGACCACCGTGTGGCGGCGGCGGCGGCAGCAGCTCCCTCCCTGGCATAAATGTCTTGAACTGGGCCTGGAAGTGTGAAGAGGTGGGGTGCACAGTGGGTGCTGTTGCTCTCCCCCGATCCCTGTGTTTCCCTCCGAGTTCCTTACGGAGTCCCTTGTGTTGTCTTTGCTCCTCTAGGTCCAATGGCTTTGAGCAGAAACGCTTTGCCCGAATCGCGAGTAAGAAGGCCGTGCAGGAGCTGGCATACAAGTGGAGCGTTGAGGACATGTAAGCGGCCAGGCTAAAATGCTCAACAGCTTCCTCCCAGTCTCAGAGCTGCTACAAGGGGCCCCAGCAGCTCACGCTGAGCGGGTTTTCCTCACGGGGAGCCTTTCAGGAGCTTTACGAAGTTAACAGAAGCAGCTTTCTGCCTCTGGGGAGGCAAAGGGGGTGCCTGGAGCGAGGGAGCACTCTCTGGGTGGGGACTCTCGGCGCTGTCGGAAGGGGACCTGCCCAAATGGAAACCCAGCACAGCTGAAACCAACTGGTCCCTTAGATTCTAATCTCTCAGAGCCCTGGAAGATGCCCCATTGACCTGCAGCTGAGCGGCAAGTTTCAGGTGCTTTGCGGGCAGTGCGGGGAGAGGCAGGCGAGGTTACGAAGAAGCCTTCCTTCTGCGCCATGTTGTAGGAGGCTTGGCTGTGGCCGCCGGACACGTTGGGCGCCACCAGGACACCGAGTGTCCTGGCTTGCAGAAGCGCAACTTACCCTTGGAGTCCCTGGCTTGGGGGGCGGGGGGGGGGGGCGGGCATATCCAGGCAAGGCATCCCCGTTGCCTTTTCCTGAAAGGGCCGGCCAGAGCACTCAGCTAGTCCGGCAGTGCCTGTTGAGGGCAATTGACAGTCATCTTGTTTCCAGTGGTAACGGGAAGCTGGTCGGGAAGTTTATAGGTTGAATTTAAAACTCTTGCTTTTCCCCTAAATTGTCTGCTGTTGGAGAAGGCTGGAATGCCAGTAAAATACTTTTTTTCACAGAATGTGTTTTTCCCCTAAATGGGGGACTGTTCATAACTGCATTCTCTGATATCCTTTGTAATTTGAATGTACAGTTTGTAAATAACACCTTTTTTTACCTTGTGTGTGTGTATTTTTTTAAAAACTATACCTTGCTGCTTTGTTTGTGTCAGGAAATTTAGTCCATTTTTATCATGTATGAATAGAAGTGTCTTTTTTGCTGTGGTCGTATCCAAGTGGATCCCGTTTAAGCTTGTGATCCCTCCTCCTCCTCGATACCCAGCGCATTCAGTTGTGCATCTGTGAAGTCTGAGCTTTTCCGGTGGGCACATGCGCACCTTGGTTATGTGGAAACCCGCCTCCTTTCCTGCCTTCTGCTGTTGGATGAGCTATTGCTGCGGCAAGTGGCAGGGAGGAGTGGAGCAGCTTGCAGGGGAGGGGGCAGAGCCCGTGTCTGTGCGGGACGCTTCTCCGTGGCTGGGCTGAGTGCTGCTTGGCTGTTCACCTGTCAGCATCACAAACTCCTGTGTGCTCTTGCTCGGGATGCTTCTGGCTGACAGTTGCTTGTTTCCTTGTCGGTTTTCTTGGGCAGGTGTGGCCTGCTTGTTGTGGTTGGGCTTTCAGAATCGTCCCATTTTCCAAAAAGGAGAGACCACATCCAGTGAGGCAACAGAACAATTCTCTGGGGTCCGGTCTGTGCGGGCCGAACCGGAATACGTCCTGCCCTTCCAGCCTGGCATTGCTGATGCTGGGAGGCCTCCGTGGCACCCGGGCAGGTGGGCTGAGAAGGGAGGGGAGCAAGGCTGGGCGAGCCCACTGGCAAGGGCTCCTGGCGGAACGGCAGCGGGGCAGAGCCGGATGGTGTCCGGGTGCTGGAGGGGGCGGGCTCTCCCACTACCCAGGGATGCCGAGGCGGTGTCTCCCCCGCGAGCTGCATTCGGCCAGGCCAGGCCCCTTGGCTGCGTGTGGCACGATGGGCACCTGCCTCGGAGGAGGCCTCGGCTCTGGGCAGCCGGCTCGTGTCGGCTCCGGGTGAAGCCGCGTGTGCAGAGCTGCCGCAGCCGCAGCGGGGCTGCCACCGGTCTTGGGAGCACTGATGGTTCCGTGTGGAGCAGGCTAGTCCCCTCGGCAGGCCAGGCTGAGTCGTGTCTGTGGGAAGGCAGCTGGCATCTTTGGAGCCCGTCTCACTGGCCTGAGCCTTCGGGAAGTAGTGCGTGTGGGGGGGAGAGGATATTAAAATCTTAATTTAATTTAAAGTGCTGTCGTTCTCAGTCATGGCAAACACTGAGCAGGCTAATCATTATGCAAATGAAGCAGATAGAAAATGATTAATAATTGTACAAATTAAAAATTATTGTAAACATCCTGTGAGTAGCGATAAGTCTGCAGAGCACCGGCGGGCGGGTGGCATTCTGTGCAGACACTCCACAAACTGCGTCTCGTTAGCGGCATCAATTATGGCTTGAGGAGCAAGAGCACAGGAGGGACCCTGGGGTGGGGTGGGGTGGGGTGGGGTGGGGGGGTAGCGGGGATGGACCACTGCTGAGGGGGAGGGGACCAGGCAAGCTTTGCCTTTACTGCCCGGGTAGGGCTGGACATTCACACGTGACGGAACCTGCACTTGACTAGTTGTGTCCTCAGTGTAATGCCAAGAGCTTGCTAGATGGTGTGCAGAAGCATTTGGTTTCCGTTGCTCTAAATTTCTTCTTGTGTTAAGGTAATTGGTTTTGTGATTTAGTTTAGTCCAGATTTTGTTAATATGAATATTAGTTTTAGCTAGTCTGAACACCCTTTTTTCTCTGGATGGAAAGGTAGGACTGAAATTAAACTAAAAATAAATAAAGATAGCGATTGATTGCATCTCTCTATCAGCCCGTAGCCCAGAGGTTCTTTGGCCAGTTTACAATAAAATGCTATAAAATCAACAATAGCTCAATAAAACAAAAATGCAATCAGGAACAAGTAAGAACAGTTTGAAATTTGGCAGTTAATGGCAAAGAAAGATGTAAGCAAAGCAAGACAGAAATAAAAGCAATGTTAAAAACGAGTGAGCTATAATACCTGGAAAATAAAAACCTTTTTGCCTGGTGCCAGAGAGAGCAGGGACGGCACCAGGCAAGCCTCCCTGGGAAGGATGTTTTACAGGTGAGCTGCGGCCGGAGACAGGCAGGTGAGACGGTCTTTGCCCACGGATCCTGCCATCCACGCCTGCTCCTGCAATGCGCAGTGGCCCTGGCTCATGGCAGCCCCGTGAACAAAAGCTCCCCACAGTGTCCTGTCCCTGGCAGGCCTGCACCCCCTCAAACTCCGGGCTGTGGCTTCCCCTGCACAGTCGACCCATCACCTCCTCCTGCCACCATCTTTCCCAGCATGATGGTCCTCCGGGAGACCTTGCCGCCTCATGATGTGCCCCGGGAGCGACGTGCCTCAGCCTTGCCTTCCTCGCTGCCAGGGAAAGCTCTGCCTTGCTCGGGTTTGGGGCCCACGTGCTTGTCTTTTGGCCGGGCCACACCTGCAGCCGGTGCCCCTTATGCGCAGGCTCCGAACTGGCCTTGCGGGCTCCTGCCTCAGAGTGCTTTTACGGAGGGGGGGCCGGGGCCGGGCGCTTGGGCGGTCATGGCTCCGCTCGAGCAAGGGCTGCGCAGGGGCCTGGTGGCTCTGCCGTCGGCCACGATGGGCTGGTGGAGGCGCATGGGCAGCAACACCTAGTGTGGACTAGGGGCCGTCAGCTTGCTTTAATCGCTCAGCATCTGGGCAAGTGACCGGGCAGGATTCCTGCCTGTGTCCTGGTGGATCCAGGGCCGCCCCAGGGACCTGCAGAGCAGATCTAGGGGTGGTGTGCAGGTGGGGTCTGTGTGGCCCGACCGGAGGGGCATGCTCTTGGGCTCCCTGCCCATTTCCGTTTTGCTGACAGGCCCAGGGCTTCGCTCCTTCTCCTCAGGGACAAGGCACTCCGGCTGAGGCGCTCGGGGGCTGGGCCGCCTTGGGGGGCAGTTGGGCCGCTCACTGTGCAACCTGACTCCCCGCCCCCCACAAAACGTCGAACTATTTTACTTTTATAAATTTGACAGGAAGCTGGATGATAATAATAATAGGCTTACATTGGGTAATAGGCTTATGTGGTACATTATGCATGTCAAGGACAAGCAATTAAGCTTGTCCTCACACATAATAATTAGATTTTTGTTGATGAGCTCATCAGTAATGTGTTTAGTTAAGATTAAGGGCTTAGTTCTCCATGCCGCTTTGCCCCATGGCCCCCCCCCCGCCAGTTTCCTTCCACATCCCCTCAACAGAACATGGTTGGAGAGTGCAGCAAGCAGCACGGATGTCGGGGTGTGTGGGGGGTCTCTGTGGGGAAGCCCCTTGCCAGCTGGTGGCAGCTGAGCGCCCAGTGCAGGGCTCTGGGCTTGCCCCTCTCCTTCCTCGGGCCTTCGCTCGCTCTCTTGACTTGCAGCTCCCAGTGCTGGATTTATTGTGAATGTGTTTTCCTTAAAGATCTCTCTGGTTCCAGGCTGCAGTTCTTCTGCTTCATGGCTAATTAATGCAAACCTGTTCCTTCCGTGGACTTTAAATTTCTCAGGCATGGCTGTTTCAGTTGTATTTTGGCACCGCGCTTCTGTTCGTGACCTTTTCCAGCTCCACTTTGATTTCTGAGAAGACCCGTTCATGGTCACCACCACAGTCTGCTTCTGGTCTTGTTTTATCAGTGAGAAAACTAATTGTCCAATTATGCAGTCTGTTTGATTCTTCTGTCGGCCATCTTGTGATGTTCTCTGGATTCTGCTTTGCTTCCTACTTTTGCATTCCAGGCACCTTTGATGATCAGTGTGGCACGCTCTGGAGTGTTACCAGGTTCCTCTTGGATTCTTGCATAAACATTTTCTGCGTCGCAGGAGGCGGCGAGATGGGGCTTTTGCTTTCCTTGCCGTGGGCAGAGGGGCAAGTCCCCTCTGACGCTCCACTTGCTTTTCACCTCTCTTGGCCTCCAAGCAGCTTCCCTTGAAAGGCAACAGCAACTTCTGAGAGGGGGTTTTGTCCACCAGGGCGGAGGATGTGGGTGAGGGCTGCCTTTGGAGGCGGGATGTGTCAAGCGCTACTCCCCAGAAGCAGATTCCCTCAGCACCGGCGTGGATGTAGCCGTTGTGCCCTTCTGGTCCGGCTTCCTGTATACGGGGGGCGGGCGGTTGGCACAGGGACGAGCGGGGAGCGGTGTGGCTGAGCAGCGGTGCCCAGCGCCTGAGACCTGGCCCCCTCAGTGCCTTCAGCAGAGGCAGCTTTCCCACAAAAATCACAGGCTGGGCAAGGCAAAATGCTTAAGCGCATTCTCTGTACAAACGGGGCTGTGCTGCCGGGAGCTGGCGACCTGCAAAGCGCCGTGCTGGCTCAGCTGAGGGGCCCAGCCCCATGTCCGGCTCCCCCGGCAGCCACAGTGCAGCTGCAGCGGGCCCCAGCCCCCTCTGCACTTTTTCTGACACCTGCCAGGTGTGATGCCCCTTGACAGGGCTGCCGCACCTGCCAGTGTCAGCCGTTCCTGGCCGAGGGAACGAGGTCAGAGCTGCCTGCCGATTCCCAGGTAGCCAAAGGGAGGGCTGCGCCTTGTTTCAGACCCTTGCCCAGGGGTCGGTGCCCGGGGGAAGGGGGTGGGCCAGAGTGGTCCAGGCAGAGGTGGCCCATTTCCCCAGGGGCAGGGGCTGCTCTGCGCATGCGTCCCGGAGCCGCTCGAGCCTTTCTGAGGGCTGGTGTGGTGCCTTCCGTTGGGTTGCATGCCAGGGCTGAGCTCTGCCTTCCCAGCAGCCCGGCCCCAAGACTTTCCTGGGCTAATTCGGTCGCGGAAAGGGGCACGTCGGCCCTCTCGATGCCTGTCGCGTGGCACCCTGCTGGCCTTCATCGTTGCCATGCTTAAATCCTGCTGTCATTGCTTCCAAGGAACCTAAGGCGGCTCATACGATTTTCCTCCTCCTCTCAGTTGTCTTCTCTCAACAACAACCCTGTGAGGAAGGTCAAGCCAGTGGGAAGAGCTGCTGCTCAGGTGGCTGCGCAGCAGTGACTCCAAGGGAGCCTTGCTCGGTGCGTTGCAACCCACTGAGCAGCCAGCAGGTGGCAGCAAAGGCTGGTCCAGGTGGACCTGCTCCTGCCCTGCCCTCCTGCAGGTGTCCGGCAAGGTTCCTGTGCTGCGAGGGCCCGTGGGGCCGACGCCGAGGCAGGCGCGGCCTGCTGCAGGCTGCTCGGCCCGTCTGCTAGTTGGCGGCCCTCTTCCGGCGGGCGCACCGAAGGGGGAAGCAAGCCTTCCCTCAGGGCCGCCAGGCATTTTCCGTCAGCAGGGCACTGAAGCGCCACCTGGGGCCTGCCAGATGCAGTGGCCTACAACTCCCAGCATGCCCCAGCCACACCTGGGTGGCCCCAGGCTGGGGAGCCCTGCCGCAACTAAGCCGCCCAGCAGAGGGAGGTGCCCCTGAACTTTCCTGCCTGCCCTCGCTCTGCTGCTGCTGCTGCTGCTGCTGCTGCCGCCACAGGAAGGGTGCACAAGACAGCTGGGCCATGCTGCAGGAGGCTGAGTAGTGATGTGCGCTGGGCATGCTGGGAGTCGTAGTTAATTGCATCTGGCAAGGTCCCTGATGGGCAAGGCTGGTCTGCGTGCAGCGGTTGTGGGTGGGCACACAGTAGCAGCAGCAGCTGCAGCTGATTTATATGCCTCTTGCCAAATTAAATACCCTCGCTAAGCAATCACCTCCGATTCCTCAGCCCTCCCTCACCGCTTCACGTGCTAATGTGTCACGCAGGCTATTTTAGCTCCTTACATGGAGAAATTGCCCGTGCCCCTTTCCCTGTTACGCTGTAACTCGGAGCCTCGCCAGGAAACTGCACACGGTGTGTGCTCTCGGTTCCTCCCCTCGGCAGCAGCCGCTCAGTGCCTGGCGGTGCTTGGCCAGCCCTGGCTAAGGAATATTGCAGTGCCCGGAGGGGGCACGCCCTCCGTCTTGCTCTCCTGACGCTTCTTTTTATTTTTGCAGTGTCTTTTAATATCTGTGGCTTCATGTTTCTGCGAATAATATTAGAAAAGTGGGAAAAGCACAGATCTCGCCCCGAGGAGCTTAGAGAATCTGGGGATATTGACGAACTGCTTTCTTTCCCCTTTTCAATTACAGGCACCTCACATAATTAAGTGCTAATAACTTTGTTAATCTAAAATGGATGTTCTTTCTCCTGGCCATCTCTTAATAGAATTAAAAACAGATAATAAGCAAAGATGGGCATGATCTGAACAGTTACAGATGAGATTAGGAAGCAGAACAAAGGGAGGCAGCTGTCAGGACCCTGTCGCTCGCTTGCTCGCTCGCTTCCTTTTTTTGTCGACTGCGAAAGAAGTCTTTTACCCTCTGCCCAGCGTGCTCTGCGCTGCGTGGCCGGCCGGCACGCCAGAGCGGAGCAGTCCGTGGCCCAAGCGGGCGCAGCTGGAGAAGCTGGGAGCGGGGCCAGCGCAGCCTCGCGACGGTCTTGCCTTCTCAGCACGTGCCTGCATGGGACGCCGACCGAAGTTCCATCCTCTGCTCTCAGGTCAGGTCGTGGCGGCAGTCGCTGCGGGATCCACTCGCTCACCCTTCTGTCCTCCAGGGGTGCTTGCAACGCTCTCTTCCAGCACCTCACTTCACAGGCACCCCTTCTCTTCCCTGTCCAGAGGCACGGGGAAGGCAAGTGCGGTGGAGGATCTTTGCCTCGGCCCCCTGGGCAATGCCCTTTCCCTTGATGGTTGTTCCCGGCTCCCCCACGGCTCCCCTTCCCAGCCCCGGTCTGCCATGCTGGTGTCATTGCCGGTGGCTTCTCTGGCACAGTGAGACCCCCCCCCCCCCGCATTACACTGCCTGTCCAGGAGGCAGTGTAAATCAGCCACAGGAGCCTGAACCCGCGCCCAAAGCGCTCCTTTGCCCTGCTTTGAGGGAGGGGGGATCAGCCCCTCCCCTCTGGCCCTGTGCCCCGACCCGGTCCCCACCGAGAGCAGGGCCGGCCAAGGCTCACCCAGCCCCGCGGGAGCACGTGCCTGCCCACAGAGGCCGTCCACGGCCCACCCGGCTCCTCCAGGGTGGTGTTGGCAGCAGAAACTCAGGGTGGCAGCGAGAGAGCCACCCTGAGCTGCCCACAGAGGCCGTCCACGGCCCACCCGGCTCCTCCAGGGTGGAGTTGGCAGGGAAGCTCAGGGTGGCAGCGAGAGAGGGCCTTGCTGGCGCCGGCCCCGCAGGGTGGCACGGTCTCCCCAGCAGGCCTGCCTGGTACCAGTATGGCTGTCTCTTCAGTGCAGAGTTAAGGCTTTCCTCTCCTCTCAGGCGCTTGAAGGGACGTGAGGAGGTTTCTTATTTGATTCCTGGGTTTATTGTTGCTTTTAAAAATTGGTAGATTTGTGTGTTTGTGTGTCAGCAGTGCTTGTATGGTGTGCAGTTCTGCCTGTTTAGCTTTGACTATTGGGCAGTACAGGAATAGAAGACATGAAACCAATGCGCCGCACGCAGCCTCTTGCTCACTGCAGTGCTCCTCCCCCTTCCTGGACTTGCACCTGGATGTTCCCTCCCTCGTTCTTTGGGTCGCTCATTTGCTTTCCCCCTGGAAATGAGGGCTGGCTGGACGCGTCCCCCGTCTCCAAGGGCTTGCCTCTCCTCCCTCGCCCGGCGTCTCACATGCCCGGCCGCACCCAGCGTGTGCCAGCAGCCCGGTGCCGTGCGTGACCTGCCTCCTTCCCCCTCTCCCCACGACTTCCAGAGCCGTCACTCACCCGCAGGCTGAATGGCAAAGCCACACTTTTCTTGTTCTCGTTACACAGCTTAAATTTTTAAGACAAACAGCCGTGTAACACCATCTCCTAATGAAACTGTTTTATGGTAATTAATTATGTATCAGGCTTGTTTGCATGCATGTGGCAACTCGCTTTGCCTCAGCCGAGGCTTTGATCTGTCAGGGGCTAAATGCGAGATAAATAATGGAATTACAAAGCAGCCTGGGTGGAAATGAACATGTTCGAGGAGGAACCCTTTAGCAAGCGGCGGCAAGGGATCGGGGAGGGCGGTACTCCCATTCCGGGGTCACCTTTAGTGAACCGTGCTCCTTGCCGCCACTCCCAGCTCCGGAGGGGCCAGAAGTTTCTCAGCGAGGCTCTTCGGAGAGTCCTGCAGGATGCTTCTGAGCCAGCGAGGAGTGCGCTAGAGGCCTGCAAGAGACAAGAGCTGTGTGAGTGAGCCCCTTCCAGACTGGGCTGCTGGCTCTAGCCAGCGGCTGCACCCCAGCCTCCCACATTCCCTGAGTGCCTCAGCACTGCTGTGGTGTGGCAGGGCCCACCTTCGTTGTGGTCGGCGGCTGGCAGGCCATCCCTCCCTCCTGCCGAGGCCAATTCATATGCACAGGGAATGAAATTCAATAAAACTCATTAACCTAACACCAGGCCGATAAGATGAGTGCCTGAGATGCTGTTGTCTGCAGCACACAAAGCTTCTCCCGGCTCTGCCACAGCCAGATAATTGCTTCAAGCCCAGCACATGATGCATTTACAATGGCAGAGCTGATAGCAGCCGGGCAGACGTGGCAGACGGTGCCGTGCCGGGGAGGGGGGCAGAGAGCGGACGTCCCCTGCCTCCCCTCGAAGAGCTCATCAAGGTGAACAGGATGGGGCTGGAGGAGGAACGGATGGGCCGGGGCAGCTGGAACACTCTCCCCAGAGTAGAAAAGGAAAACGGCCGGGGCTCTGCAGCTTCCCCAGCCAAAGCGACCGACCGACCGACCGACCGTGCAGGGAGTGCTCTGGGGCACGTACATTTCCCTCCTCCCCTCCCCTCCCTCCCTCCCTCCCGGGGCTGCCTGCAGCGCCTCGTGGTGGGTCTTTGGGTGCCGGTGGGCCACAGGCCCGGGAGGCAGCCCAGCACATGCACAGGCCCGCTTAGTGTTGGCGCACAGGGATGTCTCGGGTGAGCCCACTGCGGAGGGTGCTGGTCGCTTGTTGACTGTGTCGATGGTGAAGGGCAGAGCCCAACTGCACGGCCCCCGGAAACTCTCCTGCCCGAAACCCGGAAGAGCGAACCCCCTTCCCGTGTTCCACGGAGCCGGCAGCGGGAAGCTCCTTTCAGAGGCACCGATCGGGAATGCGCCTCTCACCGAATGCCTGCCAGGCCTGCAGTTCTCCGGTGATCCTTCTGCAGCACCTTTGCCAGGCTTCCACACTGGATATTTCTATCTTTAGTCATGCTTTTCCCTATTCAGATTGGGTACTAACTGGCCTGTAATTTCCTGGATTCTTAAAAATTGGCATTAACGTTGGCCACTTTCCAGTTTTCCAACAGAGTGCTTTCCTAGGGACATGTTTTGTATCTTTGTCAGAAGATCAGTGGCTTCACGTTGGAGATACTGAAGAATTCTTGGAACAGCCACCATGCAAATCCTGTGATTTTCTAAATATTAATTTGTCAATAAGGTCCCAAGCATGCTTCATCAGCACTGTTTTTGGAACACTCGCTTTCTGGAGATGTCAGTTCAGGCAGAGGTATCTGTCCAGCGTCTGTAGTGACGACAGATGCAAAGAATGTATTCAGCTCTGTTGCCATCTCGTCCTCCACTGGCAGTCCGGAACTCCCTGGTTATTCAGCGGTCAGACTGCTTCCCCAGCCAGCTCCCTGCTTCCATCCTGTCAAGAGAGTTGCATCACGGTTCTGGAAGAGTTTCTTTAAATCTCTGACACACGGAAGCAAGATCCAGGGAGGAGGATGCCCTTGGCCAGGTGGGCCGGTTTTATTAGCCATTCACAGCATCACCTTGACCGCCCTGTGCACGGCGGGCTTGGTGCCGGGCACCTGGAGGATGTGATTGGTTCCTCCGGGGTGCCCCGTAGGTGGACTGAAGCGTGCATTCTGCCGGAGACCTTGGTCCGCAACGTGGCTGTTCCACGAGCAAAGACTGACCGGTCGTGGCCCAGTCCATGGCATTTATGTGGCTGCAGCCTGGCAGGGTCCTCGGCCTTGCTAGATGAGCCACACGGCTGAAGGAGGAGGTCAAGGCAGCTCTTTTGGAAGCTCCTTCATCTTCCCCGTCTACCCTGGAGTGCCGGCAGCAAGAGGCCGGCGGCGAGCTGCTTCTCTGGGATGCATGTCGTGCAACTTCAGCAAGATCGGATTTCTGGGACCTGGCATGAAAGCTGCACTGAGCAACAGCCCTGAGTCTTCGTTGATGTGCCGTTCCGCCTGGTCCTGCCTGGAGCCTTCAGTCCCTGCCCTCATCCACCCCGTGCAGCATCCACACGGCCAGGGAGGAACTCCTCATCGCCATGCGTTTTAGCGCAGCACTGGGAATCTTTAAGCCATCTGACAGCCCACATCCCTCTGCCTTTCCCGGCCTCTGCACAAAGGCTGAATAATGCCAGGGGGCGCATTTGTCATCCCGAAGCCTCGGAGGGGTTGTGCCTATCCGCTGGTCGGCGCCGCCGGTCTTCGGGCAGCCTGGTGGCTGCAGCGATGCCGCCCGGGCACGGATGGCCCACACTGTCGGAGGCCAGGTGCACTGTGGGCAGGCGGCTGCCAGGCCGGGGAGCAGCCCGGTGCTAATCAAGAGGCGCTCGCTGCCAGTCACTCACAGGTGGCCCGGCCGCCAGTCACATGACAGGTGAATAAACACACACGCTCTTGATTTGTGTTATCGGGGGTTTATCTTTTCTATTAATGGCTTTCTAAATTGGCGGCACTGGAGCAAGAAAACCCAATTTGAACTCCAGGCATGCCTGATTATGACTGTAATAACCTTGGCTAATAAGAATATGATGTGGGGTTAGGCCAGGAAAGAAAACACATTTCTCATTAGCGTTTTGATTAATTACTCTCCACACTTTCCTAGAGGGACCCATCCGGGACTGCCCGCCGGGCCTTGCGATGTGGAGACGAGCCTTGCCTTACCGTGGTCGCTTGCTTTGGTGACATTTTGACAGCTGGTTTCAACAGTCCCGGCACGTCCCACTCGTGGCTCTGGTTGGAGCAGCGCCCCCTTTCCTTCCGCCTGCCATGGCAGTGGGTCACTGGCCGGGCCGGGCCGTCGTGGGACACAGTGGATGGCGCCCGCGTCACCCCGCAAGCGTGGGCTTCCCTGTTCTCAGTGCCAGCTGCCGGCAGCCAAGGCCCCATTTCAGGACCACGGCCAGTTCCCCAAGCCACAGGCTAACCACCCCAAAATATTTGGGCTTGCTGCCAGGGCCCCAGAAGAACGGGGACCCTGATGGTGCAGGCGCTGTCAGCTGTGCCTGCCGTTTCCTCCCAGGTGCCCGTAGGCTGGGGGGCGCCGCATTCCATGTTGGGGGCGGCTCCACTGCGCTCTCTCTGGCAGCCGGTGGCTCCAGGGCTTGCGCCCCTGCCCTTGGGAGTTCGTTTTACTGTTGCCACGGCCGTGCACTACAGGGCAAAGAAGGCTTCCTATGAGCCCCTTGGTTCCGGCAAACACGGCTTCCCACTCCCGAATGTGATCGGCGCCCTGGAAGTCTCCACGAAGCAGGCGGACTGCGTCCCCAGAGACGTTCGCTGTCCATCCGCCGTTCCCGGCGCTTGCGAGGGGGGGAATGCGAGCCGTCTTCGACAGACAGGCCCCTCCTGCAGGGCTCATCGGCGGCAGCGCTGGCGCTCTTGCCGTGCAGCTGCTTGCTCTCCTCCCGTGAAGCACGACTGACACCCAATGGCCAGCGAAGGGAAGCTGCCGGTGCTGCTGCGCCTTCCTCTGGAGCAGGAGGGCTGGTCAAGCAAGCCGCGGGACAGGCGATGGAGGCATTGCAGGCTGAGCACTCAGGCGCTGGAGGAGGAAGGGGCCACCCAGCTTCAAGGGCATGGGAACCTGCCATGGCACGTATGTCTGGGCCGCCGGAGGCCTTTGGGGGCATCTGGGCCTGCTGTGTGGGCCGCTGGCCGTAACGGAGGGAGCACCGTCAATGGAGAAGCGCTCCTCTTCAGCCTGAGGCTTTCGTAGTGTAAATGCAAGTGACTATGGTGAGCACGCAACACGCACTCTCAGGTGCGCGCACACAGACGTGCCATCGCGGAGGAAAATGTCAGGGCAGTCCACCGCCGCATCACCCCGCTGCCTTCTGGCATTTCTGTGGCTGCCGCGTGCCCTGCCTGGCTGTCCCCAGCCACTCCTCCAGGCTCAGCCGCCTTTGCGGTCGGTCTGGTGCTGCACGGAGCCTTCATCCTGCCACTTCGGATGGCCCCATGGTGGAGCTGGGCCTGGAGGGACTTCCTCTCACGGCCCACAATGGCTCCCTGCACTGCCTCCTGCTGCCTCTTCCCAGCCAGCCAGCCTGCCTGCCGCACCCTCCTTAGCCGGGGAGGGCATCGTCCTCCCTCCTGGGCCCCGTTATCACGCCTGAAACCTCGGCAGTGAGTCGATTCCTACTGGCCGCCCCCACTCTCCGTCTGTGGTCCCGGCAGGCAGGGCTCCCCTCCTGTTTGAGCCTTCTGCTCTTCAGTTTCCCCCTCCTCTTTTAAACCGGGGTGGGCAACTTGGGGGGCCCCAGCCTCCCCGATTTGGCCCCTGCTGCCGAAATACTTGCCACCAGCCTTGTTTGGGAAGGGAAACACGTCTTGTTTTTAATCCACTCTAGCTTTAGCTCCTGGGATGTTGGTAGTCAGGTGGGCCGCGGGGGCATGTTGCTCACCATTTCTGAAAGCCACCTCTGAGTGATTGTGCAGCACGGTCCAAGCGTCCTTTGATGGCACCTTCACACGGGGAGAGCTGGTGTGGGGCACCCAGGAGCTCTCCGGGCTGCTCCTGATGCCAGTGATACCCCATGCTGGAGTCGTCCCTCAGCAACTTTGGAGTGTGCTGATAAGGTGGCCTCACGGTCCCCAGCGCGCTCCTCTGCTCGCCCAGATGGTCGATCTGAGGGCCTGGGGGCTCCGCAGGGAGACGCTTCCCCCACCCTGCTTTGCCAAGGAAAAAGCTGGTGCGTGGGGCGGGCTGTGTGCCGCAGGTACCGTACCTGGCGGGCGCAGCTTCCTCCCTGTCCAGCCTAACGCACCTGATGAGCGTTTTCCACCCTTGGTGATGTCTGACGGTGGCCAGCAGACAGGGCTCTATGGATTTTGGCACCCCCACCCTGTCCCAGCCCAGCGCAGGTGAGGGGAGCAGGCCGGGGCAGAGCAGAGTGGGAAGGCCTTTTGCGGGGCGCATGTGGAACCGGGTCAGCACAAGAAGGGTTTGCTGCGGCAGCCGGTCCACTCCGAGGCACATGGCAGCTGACGAAGTGTGACGCAAGAGCCCGGCATGCACCGAGGAGAGGCTGGATGGCTACCCGAGCCCCTGCCTCAAGGCGCTGGCTGCCTCCCCGTCTTCCTCCACATCTTCCAGTGGGGAGCCGCCTCTGCCAGCCTGCGGGTTTTTTAAAGCATGACGCTGGGACAGCTCGACCAAGTGAGATGCCAGCAGAACCTTCCCCGTGCAGCACTCTTGATGTTTGGACGGATAAACCCGGCATGGGGGCAGGTTCACCAACAGCAATCGGCAGCTGAGAGGAGCTTCCCTGTTCTGAGGCAGCATATCTGGAGTCCTGCCACGACCACGACCTCCCCGGGAGCCTGGTGGTCCAAGACAGGATGCAGAGGCGGGTATCCAGCACAGCTGGTCCTCCAGGCACAGTCTCCCTGCCTGCAGGGCACTCGACCTGCCCCTGCATGCTGGGGGGGCTTCCTGGCGCATCTGGCCTGGAGCCCTGGGAGGGGCCCTGCGGCACCGGCCCTGTGCCTGCGGTGGGGAGGGAGTGCCCAGCCAGGCCTGTCGGGTCTCACTGCCGCTGGCCGCTGGTGCTGTGGGGTGGAGGCGTGTGCCCCCGGGCGCTGTGCTTCCCAGCAGAATCCCTGCCCATCGCCATTTCTGGCAGCAGGGAAGGAGCGCGGCTGGTTGTGGGTTCCAGCAGCAGGCAGAGGAGCTCCCCGGGTCGCCCATTCCGGAGCTGGAGTGTGTTCAGGAAAGCGCAAGCTCCAGGTGGCTTCCGAGGGCCAGTCTTAATGGAAAGGCCTCTCCCTGCCCTCCCAGCTCGTCCTGGCAAATGTTCTTCTGACCCCACTGAAAGACCTTCAAAGCACAGTCCGACAGACTTGTGATCCTGCCTCTTTCCAGAAACCAGGATGGGCCTGTGCGGTCAGGCCGCACACGCGCTTTCTGGAGGCTCCCCACCCGTATCCTCTCGGGAAGAGTTTGAGCGAGTGTCATTTGCATGCGTGCTGCTCTCCCTTTGGCTGGAAGCATCCCTGATGGGCCTTGACATCTCTGTCCGTGGTGCTGAAAGAGCAAGTGATGGATATATTTATGTTTCCATCCAGCAGGTTGTATCGAAGCAGACACTTTAATCTATCCAACAACAACTCAAGGATTAAAAAGTTGCTGGCAAATCAGAGCCCTAAATTGGTACGAGAGTCACTTGTCAGTTGACAAATTGCGTTATAAAGCCCATGCGGCAGCGTCTCCCGCGGAGGGTGGGGTGGCCCTGCAGCCCCTTGCTCTCCCCAGCCCCTCCCCACCGTCTGTTCTGAATGCCGGGCAGACGCTCTCATCTCTCCCAATTGCGCCCATTCATAAGCGATTTCCATGGAGCCGCTGAGGCCCGTCAGCGGGTGCCACAGTCGGGGGCGCTTGCACGGGCCCTTTTCCGCCGTCCTCTGCTCCCCTGTGCCTTTCGCAGCCTGTTATCTTCTCAGCCGCAGCCGCCCGTCGGGGCCTGCCTCCTGCTCATTCTTCGGTGCTCTGTCCCTGCCCGTGAGATCTCCGGCATCACTTTGGGAGAAGGTCCCGCAGAGACAGATGCGTGCATAAGAGGAGGCACACATTCCCTCTTGTGTGGAGAAGATCCAAGGCTGCAGGATGCTGCGAAGCTACCTCGAATCGTGGAAGCTGCAACAGAGGATTGCCAGAGTGCAGGCAACAGCGGAGGAGCCTCTCTGGCCACTGATAAGCCGAATGTCTGGCTTCTGTCCCAGGGGACGGCCGTGACCGAGAACTGCGCTGCGGCATCTGACCAGCCGGCTCCCGGTCTTTGCACATCTGGAAGGCTGTCGGCCCAGTGCTCAGAAATAGCATTGGTGTGTGGAAATTCAGGCAAGCAGATTTCAGCTGAACAGTTAGAGAAACCTGAACCCTGTGTTGAATGGGGGGGGTTGGAATAGATGACCTCCATGATCCCTTCCAACTTGGCGATTCTGTGGTGTGACAAGAGTGCCCGAAGGCAGGGCATGTCATGGAATTTTGTCCCCAGAGACAATTACTGTTGCTTCTCTCTTCCAGCTTTTAAACAGCAAGCAGAAGGTTGTTGTTATTTTTTGTATATCCAAGCTTTCCTTTAGCTGTGGATGGGTGTCAGTGTTAAATACTTTTTGATGCATTTTTAGATTGATCACACTTGTAAGACCAGCATTTTAATTGTTTGATTTTGTTTTATTTAGTAGGCTACTAGGCAAGAGAGCAGCCTAGGAATTAAAGGAAAGGAATAGGTGCTTGGGGCGCTTTGCAGGTGCAGATAACAGACCACAGAAGGACGGCACTGTTCAGACCGCAGCCGTTCCGCCACTCCGCGGCAGCCGGCATATTTTGCATGCACGAAGCCCCAGATGCAGTTCTCGCCAGCTCCAAACAATGAGTGCAAGGAAGAGCTCTGATCCGAAGGCGCTACTTCCACTTCGAGTGATATTTACTCCAACTCGGGGAAGAACTGCTCCTCGCGTCAGGCTGTCTCGCTTGTGCCAGTGCTGAGGCTTCTTTGCCAAGCCCCAGAGGTACTCTTCAGCCCAATTAATTGACATCTGGAAGTGATTTGAAAATGATTTGCTCAAGGTCACCTCAGGCCAGCATTAAAACTCAGGATAGGAACCTTGACTAGTCATATAAAGGTTACTGATCCAGCCACCCTCGCGACGCAGTGGTCTTCGCCGCAGAGCCGGAGGGTCCCTTCCTGGGGCAGACGGCCACGCCTGCCCCGGGAGCTGCTACTGCTGCACTTGCCCCTTGCCACCAAATGCAATGGCTTTTACTTACCAGAATGTTTATTTTTCAAACAAAGTGATTACTAATTAATTGGCGAGGAACTTGATTTCTAATCCCTGTGCTCCAGCGAGGCAAATCTGGCTATTTTCCGTGGCTCTGTTTGTGGGCAAGCGCACGCATCTGTGTATAAAGCTCGCATTTTATGATCGCACCATCTGGCTCTTTGAAAATAATTAGCAGGTGTCCAGCACAGGGAGCAGGTAATTGCTATGGGCAGTTTGCTATTTTGCCGCATATGTTCCTGGATCTCACAGATATGCGAAAGCAACCGGAGGACGGAAGGACGGAAGGACAGAAGGGGACACACTGTCGGCCATTAGGAAATAAGCCAGGGAAGAAAATCCCCGGAGCGAAACCCATCCCCACTGGGGCAACAGGGATGCTGGTTGGGCAGAGCTGGGAAATGCACAGGTAGGAGTCAAAGACGCCAGGGAGAGGCCAGCTTCCAATCTGCAGAAGCAAACCTTCCTGCCTGAATTGTGAGCCTCACCTTACCAGTTCTTCTCTACATATCCGGATCTTTAGCCACCAGATCTGTTGATTTCCCACCTCAAGTTTCTCCTGCATGAAGCTCGACCCCGAGCGCCGTGCATGATCGTGGCGCGGCTGTGCGGGCGTCGTGCCACGTTCACTTCCAGCAGCACCACAAGGGCGGCATCGCAGGAGTGGCCGGTCCAGTGGCTGCGGTGGGTTTGGTGCAGCTTTGCTGAGCAGGCCTCGCAGGCCTTCTGCCCCAGCAGACAGACATCTGCCTAAACGGTGCAAAGACCAATACGGGCTGGAGCTCAGATCAAATGGCTAATTGACGTGTTGGTGGATCAGTTCAAGGCCGCTTCCCGACGTGCCTGGTGAATGGATTCCCGGCTAAGTGGAGGCCTGGAGAGGCTCTTTGCCGGTCTGACACCTCCCCCCCACCCCCCGCCTGCAGCCATCCAACGCATCCAATGGGAGACGACTGTGGCTTTCACGGCTCCCTTGGGGGAGAGAAGTGGGGGCAGAGAGCGCGGCCACCTTCCTTACTGGGGCAACCGAGGTGCCAGAAGACGGAAAGGTGAGACGCGGAGAAGGTTCCGCTCTTGTCTGTCCCACCGGTCAGTGACTTGATGCCTTTTTTCGTGGAGTGTTCCCCCGGGAGAGGCTCTTCTGCCAGCAGCATGTTAGAGTGGGCCTGGGATGCAGCCGGGGGTGGGGGGGGGGAGCCTTCTGCACACGAACTGCCTTGCTGTGAGGCCTGTGCCCCACGGCCCCCGGTTGCCAAGGAAATGAAGGCTGGGGTGGCAGCCGCACAGCTCCGCTCCTTGCCGGAGAAGCAGACCCGGCCCGTGTGGGCTGGACGGGGGGCTGGCAGGGCCCCCAGACCTGTTTGACTGTGGGGAGGGCAGCAAGCCACCCTCCGGCTTCCTGCGCGGGCCACTTGCCCCGGGCATCACTTGCTTGATCTCGGGGTGGCTAGCGTGGAGTGCGGGTCCAGCCAGGCTGCCTGCCAGTGCCCATGGCTTCCCTCATGTTCTCTGTCAAGGCTTCCCTTAGCCACCGTTTTCCTAAGCCTTTCCTGGTAAGAGATGCCGCAGGCCTGTGATGGCTCGGATCGCCCTTTTTGCTGTGCCGCCTGCATTGCAGTCCGACCTTCAGTGCACAGAAAAAATGGGGCTTTCCTGCCTGCCACCCGGCAAGGTATCAGTGCAATCACACACGGGGAGATAGTTTTCGCAGAACGTGCAGCCGGGGTACTTCTTTGTCCAGAATGCCAGCGCCGTATTTCTGAAAACGGTGAGAATGGGGCAGTGTTTGCATGGACTTTTGGGAAAGGTTTGGAAGCCAGCGTTCCCACGTGCTTCTGCACCCGGCAATCCATGCGCAGGGTGCTGTGGTGCAGCCGTGGCAGAAGCACCAGGGCGACGTTACTGGCAACGGGGTGGGAGGGCAACAGAACTCCGGATCTTCGGCCAAAGTGCGGGAAAAGCCTGCAGCAGTGTCTGCAGAGAAGGGCTGGATGCCGCATGTGCTTTCTGAAGTTCCTGGAGTGCTTCGGCTCTTGAGCAGTGTAGAAATCAAACAACCCGGCCAACACACAAGCAAGCAAGCTGGTTTGAGCCAACCAGCTGAGCTGAAGGCCTGCAGCTCCCTGGTGCTGCCTTCTCCTCGTGCGAGGAAAGTGTGAGCGGCATGATTAAAGCGGCAGACAGCCACACCGTTCGGATTAGCTGCCCGATGCGGGGAGGTGTGAGTGCAAGCCTGCGACTCTTGTTGCCACCTGGCTGCTAGGTGGAGGTTAGAGAGTTGCGGGACCGTCGGGGGTTCGCTGACGTCTGTTTGGCCAACCGTGGCCATGAGCAGGTTTGACACGTCTGTGTGCTTGCGCAGCCTTCCGAGGTGGTGTGTGTGGAAGGACGAGTGCATGTGAAAGAGAGGGAAAGGGAGGACGAAAGCGGGGAGAAAGATGAGAAGCAATCCCAGGACAGCTGTGCGTCTGGTAGCAATTTTGCCAGTGCAGGTGAAGTTGCTCCTCTAATTTCCCAGCCTGATGCCTGGTGGGAGGCCGAGGTGGCGGGGGGTGTGTTGTGCGAGCCGAGCGCTCCTGCAACAAGCAGAGCTGACAGGCCAGCGCCTCCTCCCCGGACGGAGCAGGGCGAGAGGTCGATCGCTCCTCTCACTCCTGACTAATTTAATTTGTTGTGTGGATGTTAGGCTGGGAAAGGTGAGGTGCTCACTGCCTGCGGGCTGCCTCCTGCCTGTGGCCAGAGCGGGTGTAGCCGCACTCTGAGGACTCGCTTTCTACGGAAAGCTCTTTGCACCGGCGTGAGAACTGCTTCTGTGTTTCTGCTGCCAACACCACCCTGGAGGAGCCGGGTGGGCCGTGGACGGCCTCTGTGGGCAGGCACGTGCTCCCGCGGGGCTGGGTGAGCCTTGGCCGGCCCTGCTCTCGGTGGGGACCGGGTCGGGGCACAGGGCCAGAGGGGAGGGGCTGATCCCCCCTCCCTCAAAGCAGGGCAAAGGAGCGCTTTGGGCGCGGGTTCAGGCTCCTGTGGCTGATTGGCATACACCGCCTGTTGCCCAGATAAGGAGTCTTCCCTGTCATTGTGTCCTCAAGGTTAACACAGAAAGAGGCTTTTGCTGGCAGGGAATGGCCACCTTGCTGAAACGCGGCCAATCTTCAAGAGTGAGCAAAGAGGGATGGGAACCAGCCCTCCCCACCAACAGTTGGCAGGCTGGAGGAGTTTCTTTAGCAGGGTGAGGAGGCTGGGTCACCAAGATGGGGGAGCAGATGGCGGGATGGGGGCGCTGTGGTGAGGGGCATGCGGACCCGTGTGGGTACGGATGCTTTCCCGTAGCTGCGTGGCACAGGGCCTCCTCTGCGGGAGGCAGGCAGTCCAGCTGCAGCCCTGCGTAGCTCTGAGTGGGCCGGGAGGGACACTTCCCTGCGGCAGCCGCTGCTGCCAGCCAGTGCCGACATGACTGGCCTGGGTGGCTCCAGGGCCCGGCTCAGCCGCGGTGTGCTGAGGGGGGGCGGTGCCACCCTGCAGGCATGGCAAAGGGATGGAGGAGCAGACTTAGGCTGCAGAGAGGCACCCGCAGCCTCTGAGCAGAAGTTCCCTCTGTCATCCTTTGGGTAGCTTCTGGTACTGTTGGCAATACCAGGTACCCCTTGCTGGAATAAGGGAGCGATCGGTTATTCGGGAAAACCTTGCGCCTCCCATTTATTCCTTTAAAACATGTGTGCCCTGGAGTTTTGGGATGGCTTGCAGTTCATTGTTTATTACCTTTTAACAATGTCTATCCTCCTACAATCCTAATGTAGCTCAAGATGCACTGGCTGCTCTCTCCTCTTAGCTCAGTCTGCACACAGTGGCTCCGTAGCTTCCCTTCCGCTTTTCTGGCTTCGTGAATGGACGCAGCAGCTGCGTGGCGTTTGTGCGTGTCGCAGTTCTGCACTGAAGGGGGCAGGCTGCATCCCGCAGAATTCGATGGGGGTGAAGCACCCCCAAAGCATGTGGGACAGTAGCCAGTAATTAATGCTCTGTGAATCTTGGGGCGCTGTTCTGAGGAAATACGGTGGTTCCACAGGAGGATTGAGGAGGCTGTGAATGAGCTCGTGCGTCGCGTGGCTGGATGCTTAGCCCGGAGCAGCTTTGCAAAATTTCTTGGCATGGGACTTTCAAGAGAAGGAAGATAATGAGATTCTGAGATAAGACAAGCAGAATGAAGCAAAGAAAGGCGGTCAGAATGGATGGAGATCATACTTTTACAAACTCCAGGTCTGACATGTACAGAACATGCGCCTCTGCAACACTGAAGGTTCTTGCACTTGTTGGATGCCGTCTCCACTGCCGACTGGAAGCCAGTTGCTGCTCTTCTGGGGAAAAGGCACTCCAGTGCGGCAGCCACGGGCCGAGCAGTGGCTCTTGTTACCGTGTCGGCATCTCGTGCACCAGTCCCTGAAGACGGGGATGGAGACGGAAATCTTTAGGAAATGGGGGGGAGACCGTATCAATGAATGTTTCGGTTGGAATCAACCGGCTTTTCAAAGGCTCAGATTAATTTGAAGAAATTTACTGGCGGACTTTTGTGGAAGATAAAACAGTTTGCTTATTTCACACTTGTGTAGTCAGCTGCTACGAACTGTTTGTTCGGTTTCAAATTCTTTAATTAAAATCAACATAAAACAGATTGAAAACATCCCAAGAAGGGAATCGCTTGATTTGCTGGAGGATATTGCTGAAGAAGTGCCAAAGCGGTTAAAGAAAAAGTCTGTTATCCTTTGAGAAGCCATGGATGTGACCGTGTGACAGCGTGTGACGTGCGGCGTCTGGAGGAACATTTTCGCACATTTGGGGATTTGCACCGTGCTGTTGACTGGGCAAGCGCAGGCCTTCCCCTCCACTCCGCTCCGCTCCGCTCTGCACTCGCTCGCTCGCTCGCACACGCCCTCCTAAGCACTGCGGTCTAGTGATCCTGCAGCCTGCAGGTTTGTGAGCCGCAAGGAACCACGGGTGCGTCGGCTTACTTGGCTCCAGTCCCCCCACCCCAATCGCTGGCCTGCGCTGGCCGGTGCTGAATCCTCCCCGGGAGGCTGGGCGTGTGGCACATCCTGCACTGAAGGGGCCTGCCGGCAGGGCCACATCGCAAGGGCCGAGCCGTGGTGCCTCTCGTGGCCTGCCCCCAGGGCCGTGGGGGTGGGGAGAGGGCCCTTCCCAGAGTCTCCGGCACCAGCAAGAAGCCCCGCCGGAGCCCTGGACCCTGCAGCCGTGCGCAGGCAGCCGTTCGGTGCCATGGCCGTGGAGCACCTTTGTTGCGTTCCGCTGCTCTTGTGCACTTTCCCGGGGAGGCCGTGCCTGATCTGCCTGCGTCCCCAGGAGAGCGATTTGCCTGTTTGTCAAAATACGCTGCACTCTTCGCGTGCTGCTTTCTGCCGTAATGCTCTGAAATTGCTTCGCATTACAAAGTTTAAAACAACAGGAAAAGTGGATATATAAAAGTTGTTGTGTGAACAACCCAAACCAGTTTTCCTGCGCCGGCTTGAGCAGCAGGGTGAGGGTAGCGGGGAAGTGCAGCGCTTTCAGGACCCCCACTGGAGAAGACCCCCCTGTGTTTCCAGGGGGGTTGCGTGCTGTGGATCTGCCGGTGGAGAAGCCCCGGTCCAGGCCTGCTGGGGGCTCCAAGCAGCACCCGAGGGCCAGGGCCTCGCATGGAGGAGCAGGACGCCTCCCCACCTTGCCGTGCTGCCTCACCTCTGTGCCGGGCCTGCCTCTCTCGCCTCCCCGCTGCCTGCCCCTCCGCCTTTCTGTCCCTCTCCTCCCGGAGGTGCGGCCGCTGTGCCCGGCCGGGAGCGGTCCACCTGCCGGCCCCCCGGCTGCGTCTCCTGCTGCCGGGCACACCATGTAGAGGCTTGGCTCCTTTTGTGGAGTTGATTAGAGGCCTCCTCCAACAAACATCAAAGCTTCAATTAACACGGCCTGCTTGCAACCCTCTTGCAGAACTCTGATAAGAATAGAATTTTCGCTTGGAAAATGGATTTTTATTTAGTCGTGTGTACGTTTCAGTAAATGACCTACTCGCTATGGCAGCAGAGAGACTCCGGGGACAATTAGGGTGCTCGTTGGGAACTGGTTATCTGAAGGAAACAGGCATGCTGCTATTTAGCTGCCTAAGATCCTGGTGGGAGGGTAAACCAAATTAAAAAACAGCTTCCTTTTCACAGACATTTGAGTCTGAAGGAGAAGAGCTCCCCCTCTCTGCCTCCCTCTTCTCTGGGGACTCTTCTCTAGATTTTCCCTCCCCAAAACCTTTGGCCTGAGCTGGGCACCCAGCAGTTCTGTGCAAGTGAAAGGATGCAGGGCAGCTGGAGCCCCAGAAGTGCGCCAGCACTGAGCCCCGTCTGGGCCAAGCTCCTGCCTGGAAGCCCTGGGACGTGGCCTGGCCTGGCCTGGCGTGCAAGGAAAGCCGTGAGGAGGAGGCGGGGGCGCCGGCCTTGTCCTGGGCTCTTCTGGCCCCAGCCAAGGAGCCTGGCAGGAGCAGAGAGGCTTCCGGCCTCCGACGTGTGACGGGCGCCAGGAGCCCTGAAGGCGGAGGGCCCCTGGGAAGGAGAGCAGGCACAGGCCCGGGCCAGGGCAGCATCTCCGACTCGAAGACTGGCGCTGAGGCTGCACCCCCTCCACAAAGCAGGGGTGCGCCACCGCCTGGGACCCTCCTGCGTGGCAGGCACGGGGCCTCTGCAGCCCTGGCGCACCCGTTACCTGCCAGAGCCGGAGACATGCCTCGGCGGCAGTCCCCTGCTAACCGCCGGCCCAGATCCAACAAGTTCCCTCGCACGGGATGCCTAACTCCGGGCAAGCGGGCAGGACTGGGGAGAAGAGGCTCGGGACCGTGCCCCGTCCTGCCCTGCTCCTGCCATTCCCTGTCTCAGCTCATGGGGCGACCGGCAGGTCCTAGGCTGGTCTTGCCTGCCCCATGGCGGGGGCTTGCTAGGGGATCCAGAGCAAGCGAAGCTGCAGCCGTGGAGTGAGCAGCACTCAAGGTGGCTCCGAAGGAAAGCGTTTCGGAAGCATCCGCTTTTGGTCGCAGTGAAAGCAAGCCACCCCGTCACACTTTATGGACCGGGAGAGCCTGTGTTTCCACTGTGTTTCATTCCGGAGGAAAACGAAGATCCAGAAGTGCCCACCTGCCTTTCGGCCAAGCGGTGCCACTGCCGCCTCCCAGCGACAAGCCCCCCTGTGCAATGAGCCCGGCCTTCCCCGGAGCCTGGCCACCATCCCGCTGCGTGCCCTGCGGCTCGCGGAGGGGAAGGGATGAGGGGAGCTGATGCCACCAAGCCGGCCTTGTCCGGCGAGCATCGAGAGAGCCCTCTCCACCTCTTCACCAGCGCACCTGCCTCTCCCACTCCAAGGCCGGGCGAAGCCATCAAACGCACGGCACCGAAAGGTAATATGGAGCCAGGCACGCGTTTTAATAACTGGGAAGGTTAGACAGCATCCGCTCCTGGCTTCATGGCAACCTCTTGCCAGCAGCCTGAGAGACCCAAAGTACCATGACTGTCTATTGATTCAATTATTCTCTACAATGTAATACTCTGCATTCGTGTGATAGCAACAAACAGAGTTGAAAGACATACAAAAATAAATGATCTGAAAGTTAATATGGCTGAATGAACAGCACTGAATAAGAGGATGGCGCGGTTTGGCTTTACATTGTAAAATCGATAGTGTGCAGAACAATGTCCTAACTTTCTCCTGGGAGCCCGGAGAGGACCTGGCTGAATCGACCACTATGCAAATTAATTGAATTCATGGAATCCACATCGTTGGGTAATTGATACTTCTTATAATTACCTCCGAGTTATGAGCTTTTAGGGGGATTGCATTGATTCCAGCAAACAGGGAAGGAGAGAGCCAGACTGCATTCCTGGAACTGCGGAGAGCCCGTGCCTCGGTCAGAGGTTTAGTCTGCGCTTGCCGTGCTTCTGACGGGCGAAGGCCTCTGCCCGCTCCAGCTGGAGGAGGAGGAGCGGGGGGGCTGTCCCAGGCTTCAGGGCGTCTCCTAGAAGAAGTGGGAGTTGGACGGATTTCTTGACACCATTCTCTCCGTATTTCTTGGCGTGATTTGTTCTGCCGTCTGCGCATTGCCAGGATCAATATCATTCTGCTTGTGCAATTGTGCATTGTTGCTGCTCTGCCCGGTGAGGATGTGGCAGCTCACAGTAGCATTTGCCTCCTTGCAAAAAGCAAGCCCTCGGTCTGCCAATCTGTGGAGCCCAGTGGCCTGGAGGAAGCGGAGCCGCTGCACAACCCGCAGGCTGGAAGCAGGGGCTCTGGGCGCAGGGGTCCCCCCCACTGCTGGCCCTGCGCTCTTCGCTCCGAGGGGCCGCCCTCCTTCCTGGCACATGCTCTGCGGTCCCTCGTTTCAGGGTGCTCGCTTTGTCCTGAGAGCAAGCACGCTCGGATGGGGATAATAGTCTTACGCAGCACATTATTTAAGGAACGGGGATTGGCAATGCTGCTCTGGTGAACTGATTACATTACCTTGATGAGCTCATTAGTAATGCGGGCAGTTAACTGCAGGTGGAAGGCTGGGTGCCTTGCCCTAACCTCACTGCCCCTCCCCAAATGGACACGGCGCGGCTGGGGCTGGTGGACCTTTGCTCTCTGGAAGGCGCCCTCGTGTGGATCATTGCCGCGACAACCTGGGAAGGATGCGCCCCGCACAGCAAGGGCGGCATCTGCCGAGGGACCCGGAGAACCGCACGCCAGGGAGCGTCGCGATGCGCTTGTCCACACGCAGTTCCCAAGTTCCCTTGGGACACTGAGGCAGCTGCTCTGCGGGGGGTGGGGGGGCGGCTGCTGCTGCTGCTGAATCTCCAGGCTGCTGGGCAAACTTGCAGCACCCTGGGCTCCCTCAGTTCCAGCAGTTCCAGCTCTCATGGCCTTTCTCATGTTAAGCGATGCAAATGCCCTGCCCTGCCCGCCCTGCCCTGGTCAGTGAGCCCTTCAGTTCCTCTGGGAACACCTGGGGAATGGCTCCGCTTCTCAGACTTGGCTCTGTGCCTGCCACCCCAGAGCATCCCTCCCCTCCTGGGAGCATCCCGGAAGGACAGATGTGGGGGTCGGTGAGCAGCTGGGCTCCCCGGCCACCCACCGGTGTGGAAGAGGTGCAAAGGCCGCTTCCCGGCAGACCAGGTGTGCTGCTGGCTTTAAAGCCCTGCCTCTCTCCAAGTGAGCCTCCACTTCTGCCCTGTTATTTTCTTCTCTGGCCGTTTACTCGGGAGAAAAGGGAAAGGGTGCAGTGACACTGCATGTGGCGGCGTTGACTGCTTTCCTGCTGCCAGTGGTGTGCAGGCTGGGCAGCAGAGGGGCGAGGCGGACGCTGCTGGAAAGGAGATGCCTTGCCGGAGCCAGGCGGACGGTGGGAAGCGATGCGCACGGAGAGGGCCCCCCGTGTTCTGGCGGGGGGCTGGCGTGGCTTCTTCTGGGGACTGCTGTTCCGCTTGCTCCACCTGAGAGATCCAGCCTTCCTGCTGATTCCTGCCCGGTGCCTCGCTCTCCTTTCCTTGCTTGGCTCGCCCTCCTGCCAGGGCATCTCCCAGCCTCTCCTCCCGCTGGACTGAATGTCTCCCCCCAGAGCCAGGCGGCCTTTCGGCACCTTTCGATTTCCTTTCTCAGCCTTCTCCCCTCCCAAGCTGCCCCCTGCGTTTCTGTTCCACAAGGGTCGCTCTCGCTCTCGCTCTCAATTTGCTTTGTCTGTCCAGGCTTCCACCCGCTGCCAGGCCGTCTCCTCCTGCCGCAATTTCTCGCACTTGATTTTCTTGCTGTCTCCAAGGTTACCTAAGCAGACCTGCTTCCCAGCCCATCCGTGGTGGCGCATGGCTCGTTTGCCGCAGCGGGTCCCTCGCTTTGGCCGCCAGAGCGCCTCCCGTCCAGCTGGCCCTCCTGCACGAGGTCCCAGGGAGCGGCCCCTGTAGTGCTGTGCAGAGCAGGCGTGTGGGGGCACGATCTGCCAGGAAGGGCTCTTGCCTGGACTCCACTGGGATGAACGGGAGCGGCTGCAGAGGGGCACAGACCGCCCCCTCGACAGGCTTTGGTGAACTGCCACAGGGCCGTGGGTGCAACGAGCGCTGATGGGCTGGACGGCCTGCGGGACCAGCCCTTCCACGTTTCGGAAAGGCCGCCAGGTCCTTCCTGTCCTTTCTGATGCGTTTTTCTGCCAGGAGGGGCCCGGCGGCTCTCAGGCCAGCCCTGCTTGTTCCCGGCAAGGCTTTGAGGGCCTGCTCAAAAGGGGTCATTAAATATGCCAGCGCAGGTAAATGGTCCCCCTGTCCCCTCTGTTTCGGCCTTGCTGAGAATACTGCTGGCTGGATGGCCACAGCCGCCCTCCTTCTGTGCCGGTCCTCCCTTTTGTGGGAGGGCTGAGGGCAAGGGCCTGTGGCAGAGCCAAGCCTGGAGGCCCCGCCATGCCTCCCCTTTCGCCCACCCTGCAGCCACGGACCCCTGCGATCGATTGGGCCGCTCTGTCTTTCAGGCCCCTCTGGCCGATGGAGCAAGCACACTGCCTGGATGCCATCTGCGGGGAGGCAGGTCTGTTGCGGGGATGCGCTGGGCACCCTGGCAGGGCCTGAGCCCAGCTGTGCTCCAGGAAGCCTCCTGCAGGGCTCAAGGGAGCGCTTGACAGGTGGCCGGACGGATGGGTCAACAGGTACAGAGAGCAGTCTCGCAACCGGTACAGAGTTGGACCCCCACAGTGTGAGCAATGAGGCGCAGAGCCAATGCCGGAGTTGTAGTTCCGCCTCTACTACGGTGTGGTCTGCATGAGCTGCACGTATGTGAGGGGCGGGCTGTCCAGTCTGGCTGAGCGAGAGCCGGTGCGGTGCCGTGGCCACATGTGCCAGACGGGGGCTCCGGAGGCTGCAGCTCCACTTCCCGCTCAGCTGGGAAGCCCCTGGTGACCTTGGGCCAGTTCCTGCCTCACAGGGTTGTTTCTGTGAGGGAAAGGCGGAGGGGAGGCGTGCCTGGCCATGCTCCGGGGGAGAGCGGTGGGATAGAGATGCCCCGTGACAACGAAGCGGGGTGGAGCTCCCCCCACTTTATGGGCTTCAGTGGAAGGGCTCCTTCAGCGCTCCCTGCTCGCTCTGGTTTTGTGTGCGGGGGGCAGGCCTGCTCCGCCCGCCCCCCCCCCGGGGCTATTGTCGCCCCGCTGTGTTAGTGCTCTGAGGTGCGGAAAGACCGGGGGAAAGGCAGCCCCTTCCCTCTGAGTGAGCGGTGTTTCTGCGGCAGCGGCCGCACACTGCAGCAGTGCGGAGCGGCTGTGCTCTGCGGGGTGGGGGGTGCAGCGTGTGCAGCCCTCCTGCCGAGAGGCACATCGATCGGCTGTCAAGAGATGGCAGTGCAGCACCACCTCTGCGCCGGGAGGGAAGGCGGCGGTCAGCAGAGGAAGCGCCGGCAGGGACGCCCTCCGGTGCGGTGCGGAGGGCTTTCTTCCCGCTGGCCTGTGGGGCACCGACCCGCCAGGCACCCCGTGTGTGGTCACAGCGCCCCCTGCTTGCTTTTAATAGGATTCGGGAAGCTGGGGGAGGCACAGGGCAGGTGACTTGGCAGGAGACGATAGCAGCTGGGGTTGCTAGAACCAGCAGTCCAGCAGCCCGTCCGGCCCAGCGCTCTGCCCCCAGGGGCAAACCAGCTGCCCACGTGCCACCGGGGCACCGGGGCTGGCGACGAAGGCCTGGCCGGGCGGGTTCTGTCCTCCCCTGACCCGCATCTGGGAACGTCCCCCTTGGCACACTCAGCCACGTCCCTCCGCAGAGGTGGCCAAGCCTCGGGTGCGGGGCGGCCCCAGGGAGCAGAGCAGAGCAGAGCGTGCGTTCGGGGATGGGGAGCCGCGGCCCGTCTGCCTAGCAGCCTTGCGCAGGGCGGGCGCGAGGCGGAGCCGTGCTGCCAGGAAACGTCCCCTGGACGGCCAAGACTTGTGGGGCGGTTTGCCTTCGCCCCCTCCTGCCGCAAACCAAGCATTTGCCATCCTCAATGAAGGAAGGGAGCCGCGCACGCCTGGGAGGCATCGGGCGCCGTGCTTGAGAACAGAAGCTCCATCTTTGCGGGTGGCAGGACATGGAGGGCCAGCGGCCGAGGGCCAGCTGGGGGGGGCGGGGGGCAGCCCACATGGCCACCCTTTCTCGCTTCACGCCATGCATGCGTGGACCGCCTTCCCAGCAACCAAAGTGGCCCACAAACTGCGAGTGCAGAAATAGTATGAAAACAAGAAAATAAAGATGGAAATCTCCGCTTGTTTTTCAAATGAGCGGAGTCGTCCCAATAGCCACGGAGGGCAACAGGGTCTCTGCGCTTTCAGGATGACGGCTGGGCCTTGGATCGGCCCTGCGGAGAGGGCTGCCCTGAGACCCCGCGCTTGCCTGGCCTCCGTGCTCCCCGCACCCCGGTCCAAAGGAGGTGCCCCAGATGCAGGCCCAGTGTCGCGTCAGGATTCCCCCCACGGTCGCTGTGGCCACTGCACCCTCCGGTCTCTGTGTGTTCCTGGCACACTTGTGGTGGGCAAAAGCAGAGCAGGCCAGGCCAGGCCAGGCAAAGCGACTCCCTGTGTGGTGTCTGTCGGTCTGTCGGCTGTGCGTTCAACTCCCCCGCTCTTTCTCGCTCTCTCGGCAGCCCTTCCTGCACACAAGCTGCTGTGGATGCAAACCGGGAGGCGCCTTTCAACTGCTTCCGGCCCATTGGATTCCACTAATCGCCCAAATTGAACGCAATCACTGCAGGGAAGGCAAAGCCCCGTGCAGACACTCGTTCGGCGAGCAGGTGAGTGAACTAGGAGCCGGTGCGGCTGGTCACCTGCCCCTGGCTGGGGAGGGCGGCCGTGCCGTGGCACCGGCACCCACGCAAGTCGGGGGCATCCTTTCCCTCGCAGGACTGCTGCACGAGGGGTGGGGGTGGGGGGACGGCAGCAGCTCGGGACCTTCCGAGCAGGCTTCTCCAGCGCCATCTCCTGCCTCCTTCACGGAGCCTTCCACGGGGGCGGCTCCATTCTCTTCCGCTTGCAGATCTGTTGTGTTGCGCAGTTCTCCATCTGCCTTTTTTGGTACTCCGTGAAAAATCTCGAGTGGAGGAAAAGCGGGGCCGGCTGCACAAGGCCTTTGGCTCGCTGGCACGGCCGGTGGGCTGTGCGGGATTGGGGCCTGCCCGCCTGCCCGGGTGAGTGACACGGAAGCTCCTCGCCTCCTCCGCTGGAGGGCTGTGGCCTCCGCCGAGCTCCGTGCCTCCGCCGGGTCGGCTCGGTCGTGTTCAGGCAGGCCGGGGCAGCGGCGGATCCGCTTGCCAGGGCCAGGTACGCCGGGAAACCAGGTTGTCATGGCAATTGTGCTCGCGAAGCGGAAGCCGGCCGTGTCAAGTTGCCCTTGTGCGCTTCCTGCAGATGGATGGATGGACAGGTGTGCACCGGAATCATGTGCTGCCAGCGAGTTGCTTTCGCTCCCGTTGCTCTCACTTGTTAGGCTGTGTGAGCTGACACTTAGCTGTGCTGTCAGACTCAGATGAGTTGATGATCTGGAAACTGGTTATTAAGTATAATAACGGTTGTTTGGTTTTTAACTGTCCCGTTGGTAAGAGCCTAAGTGACAGGGGACTCGAGACGCTGAGCCAAGCTGCATTCTAAGTGCCTGATCTCACGCGGGCTGCTGCACACTCTTCTCTGCAGCTGGCTTCCCCGGGGAAGTGGCCCAGGGTGCCCCAAACAGCTGGCAGGAAGGATCCCTCCAAACCTGCGTGCGCCGTGGAACGGCAGCTGCGTCCCGTGGAGCAGAAGGGGAGGAGTGACCGGGAGGTGCTCTGCGCGTGGCTTTGGGGCCAGAAAGGCGGAGCGTCTGCGAGTTGCGCGTGCGTGTTTGTGTGTTGGGGGGGTTCATTCCCTGCCCATCCATAAGGAGGGCCCTGGGCCTCTTGGGACACGGAAGCCTGCACAGGCCTTCCTCCAGCCAGACCTTGCCCCGTCGAGCCAGCCAGACCTTTGGCCCAGCCACGCGGGGAAGAGGTTGGGGGCTGGCCGTGGGCCCTTGCCAGTGCAAAGCAGTGGCCCTTCCCGGGGCTTGGGGGCTCAGTGTGGCCCTCTCAGAAAGCCCATGGTGACTGCCATGCTCCACTCGGCGTGTGGGGGAGGGTGCCAAGCGGCCCTCTGTGCCATGCTGGCTCCCACATGTCAAGAAGCCTCCCTCCTGCAGCAGGAGGACCGGACCGTGGCAGGACACCCCCCGCCCCCCGGCTCAGAGGGGTCTGGGCCTCCCCTGGCTGAAGGGGAGCCCGTGCGCCCACAAGTTGGTAAAGCTGCCCTTCCTGGCTGACCCCCGAGCTTGTGCCACCGGAAGAGGATCCAGTCAGCGCTCCCACCGGGACACGCATGACCTCCAGGCAACGGCTCCAGAGGGAATATTCCTTTCCGCTCGCTCCGCTCCGAGGCCCTGTTGAAAAAGAGAGCAGCAGCCCCTCGCCTGCCCCCAGATCCGATCCTCCCTATCTCAGGCAAGCACACTTTTCTGCCTGCATCAGCAAGCTGCAGGAGAGCTCCGAGAAAAGATCATCACCAAAGCCATGCGGTTGCTCCCGCTGCTTCTACCGTTCCAGGCATTTCTGAAAGCAGCCAGATGGGCCGCCGTTTGAACTTAGAGAGAGCGAGAGGGAGAGAGCAAGATATTCTGTGTGGGTTTCCTTTCCTTCATTTCTCATATGCTCTGTGGGTGGGGAAGCGAGCACCCAAATTACGGGAGAGTCAGCAGCAGCGGTGAGGGGGCGGCTGGGTGGGCTCGCAGCACAGGGGCCCAGCTGTGGCCACCGCAAACAGTTTTGCAATGCGCGGCAAGGTGGATCAATGCGGGCAGCGCGAGGGCCGAGCCGGTGGGTGGCGAGCTCTCCCGGGAATTCGCCTCACAGGCACGTATTGCAGAAGCCATCGGTGCCCACCATGTGCTCGAGGATGCTTCAGAGCAGAGAGCGCTGGCCGGCTCGTGGGCCGCTTGGGGAGCAGCCGGCAGCCGCAGAATGCCCGGTAGCAGCCGGAGGCGGAATCTAAGCAAATTCTAGGAATTGTTTCTGGATCTGAATCTATAGAGATAAATTAGCATACATGCATTTGTGTCCCACGTGGCTGGGCCTGGGTGCCTTGCAGTGGCCCTGCTTCCACCTCTCCTTGCTAGCGCTTCACCAGCAGTCCATAAAACAGCCCCCAAGATGGCGGCTCTGGGGCTTTTCCCGGCCGGTTGGGGCCTTCCAACGCCATGCCCTGGCACCACCCCCTCCAGGCCGGCTCACTGGAGCCGGACTGAAGGGCTGCTCGACTGCATGCCGCTCCATCCCTCTCCCCGGAATGACCAGCAGAAGGGGCCAGGTGGGCGTGGAGAGCCTTCTGAGCCCTGACGCTGCCGCGGCTTTCCTTGCTTGGACGTGGCCACTTCTGCATGGCTCCCCCTCCCTGCTCCCAAGTTGAGAATGGAAGCATCATTGTACAAGAGATTCAATCTGCTAATGGCAGAAAGTAATAAACACTGAGCAATCAGAGTCATATAATGTCGCCCTTTAATTAATGCTAAATGATGCTGGTGTTTGTAAGGGCTTATGCATCGCATCCATGTACCACCTGGTGGTTTGATCGCCAAGGACTTTAAAGTAACCAACCTTTTGGTTGATTTAACTTTCTGGATAGTGCGCTGGCAGTTCTGTTTTCTCGTGGCAGTGGTCAAATGCCTTCCTCTGGAGGCTTCCTTTCCCTGGGGAAAGGGAGACTGCAGAGATAGGCTGCCTTTCTTGTAATCTCTCTGTTTGCAAATGCTTGCGTTCGCCCAGGGGCTCATCTCGGGGTTGCAGCAGGAAGCTTGCTGATGCGTTTCAGAGAGGCCCCACAAAACCCTTCGGGTCCCCACTGAAGCCCGATCCAGGCCCTGTTTCCTTCAGATTCTCCTTTCAGTCCCAGACCCAATCGCCAAAGGGTCTGTAATCTTCTGGCATATTTGATATGCCTGGTAAGAAAATATATATATTTAAAATGCTACGCTGCACATTAGCTGGAGCTCTCTGGCCAGTTCGCAAACAGAAAAGGCGTCTTCTTTCAGCCCCTTCTAGCAGGTCTTTGTGTCTGTCCTCATTCCTCCACTTTGTGTGACAGCTGCCTTGGGAATATCTTGGGAACATCAGCTAGCCTCCAATCGGTGGGGCTGCAATAAACAGAAATCTAACAGGTGCAGGAGATACATTTACTAATCAAAGTGATAGAAATCCCAACATGCCTTGAGCAATTAGCTTTGCACCAGGTGACGGAAAAGGGAATCGCTCACCTGAGCGATGTCTTAGACGATTGCTCCAAAAGGGGCCACGGAGGCCTGTGAGGGAAGCTGATCCCGCCCGGTGGGCACAACGGCCTGTTGCCAGCCACTGACACTTGAGGCGCGTTCTCGACATTCAGTCCCTGGGTGCGGGGACAGAGGTGGTTGTTGTTGGCACCTTGGTGGCAGGGGCCACTCAAGGGTTGGACTTTGTGCCCTGGTTCCAGAACTGTTCCCTGGAGCCTCGCCCAACCCTTGCATAAGCCTAAAGCAGTGATGGCGAACCTTTTAGAGACCGAGGGCCGAAACTGCAACCCAAAACCCACTTATCCCAAAGTGCAAACACGACAACAAAACCTGAAAACTGGTTTTAGATTAGAAAAAACACCTCACAGCCAGGCCAAGGAAATATAGACATATCCTTGGCAGCGCACGGACCGGCCATGCGAAAGTTCAGACAAGTTGCAGCGAATGAGTTGTGGCTCGTGACATCTTCGCATGGTGCCACTACTCCTTTCCGAGCATGCGCATGGCCCCTCTGTGCACTGTTGTGCGATGCTCGGCTGCTGGGGCGATGCTGGGGCGACTGGGCTCACGTGCCAACAGAGAGGGCTCTGTGTTCCTGCTGCGGCACGCATGCCAGAGGTGCGCCACCCTTGGGCTAAAGCAAGGGAGGACCTGTGTAGACGTTGCGTGATTCCCAGTGACTGTTCGGACAACGGCCCCGGCCTGACTCGGTGGCTGCCACCGCTCTCCTCCCCCTTGCGCCGTGAGTCAAGTCGTCCTTTGCCTTCCCCTACAAACGCATACCCCCCAGGAGGGCTTATCTTCGACAGCCCTGCTCGGCTCTTGTCGCTGCGAGGCTGTGGCCTCTTCATGGCGGCCCCCCGTCTCATAGCTGGCCTCCTTCTGTTTGGTCCGCCTCTGCTTTTCCTTAGCACGACTGTCTTCTCCGGTGCGCTTGCCTTCTCACGATGTGCCTGAAGTGCGGCAGCTTCAGTGTTGCCACATTTATTGTTTAGGGGAAGTTCTGACTTGATTTGGACTGGGACCCACAAGGCCATCCTTCCGTGAGTCCAGGGTATTGTGAAGCTCTCCTCCAGCACCGTGCGCCGAACACCTCAATTTTCTTCCTCTTAGCTGCCCAGCTTTCACACGGCAGTTGGGAACGATGCTGCGGAAGATCGTGGCCTTGGCCTCCACATCCATCTCTTTGATGATCTTTTCTGGCTCTTCGTGGCTACCCTTCCCACTCCCCGTCTTCTTCCGGGAATGCTCACCCAGCCCAGCGCCAGGCGTGCGCCCCTTGTGGCGAGTGGCTGCCCCGAGGGTCCCCAGGCCGCCCTGTGCGCTGCGTCCTCCAGGGGGCACCCCACAAGCTTCCCATCTTCCTCTGCAGGTCACACCAGGAGTAGTGGGGAGGGCGCAAGTGGAGGCGAGGCTGACCCCTGTGGAGCATCCATGCGGCGGAGATGGGAGGCGATTCGGCAAGGGGAGGCCCGAAATCACATCATCCCCAAGTAATATAATAAACCCTCATTTACTCCCATTTATCTCCTGGAGTTTTTTTTCCTGAGAGCTGTAATCTTGCATCTTCTGTAGTGATGGATTAGCACGAGGGAGACTCCGCTGGGGAATAAAAATCCACAACATGTAGTTTTTGACGTGTTATTATTCAGTTTTATCTTGAGCTGCTCATTCCTAGCCCATTACTCATGTTCGCTGGGGTTTGTTTTGATGCTCCCCACCATTTTGCTCTTTTCTTTTCTGCAGAAGAAGAAGGGTGCTCACGTGCAGGGCTGCACTCGTCTCCTCACAAGGCAGTGAGGTGTCTGGGTTTCGGGGGGCCCTGGGGGCCTTCCTAGGAGGAACAAAGGGCAGCAGGTTCCTCCGGGTGGCCACCTCTTCATGGGCGCAAGAGGACTGGCGCTGGTGTCGTTCAGCCGCGGCCCTCTGTGTGGTGGTGGCAGCAGCCTGGATGCCCCCCGCCAGCTGGGGCTTCCCGTCCAAACATGCAGCCCTAGAAATGTGCCAGGCACCCCTGGCAGCGGAGCGGCCAAAAGGCGCTCGGGCCCCTTGCTGGCCAGGAGGAGCACAGGCGCACGCCCGGCCCGCCGGTGAGCGGCAGAAAGTGGCCGGTGCCTCTTGCTCTGCTGCAGTAAAGGCTGCCGCGCCGGGCAGCCTGCTGTGTGGACGTGCAGAAGCCGGGTGCCTGAGCCGGCTGGGGAGCCTGCGGTGGCGCAGAGCACTGTTCACTGGAGGGACGTGCTGACCAGCGCGGCACAGTTGGCTGCACGGGTGGGTCTCCTGTGGATGCCAGCAATCCCGAGCACCGATCATTTCCATGCAGGGCCTGGAACAGCTGACTTACCACAAGCGCTTTCTCTCCGGGGACCGCAGTGCCCTTCCAAGGCCGGCTTTGTGTGCTTGTCCTGTCCTCATCCCTCCCATGACCTCGGGAGAAAAAAAGAGAGTGGTGTTTCCCCCGTTATATTCATGGATTAAGCAAATGCCGTTTGGGCGGCTGCGAGAACTCAAAATGGGGACCACTTCCGCGGCACACGCCACACAGCGTGGGAGGCTCCCCCTGCAGCTCTGCGTAACAGGTTCCTCCAGGAATTGCTTGACTGAGTGCTCAGGAGTCTTTGCCAGGTCCTGCCAGGTGTGTCCGGGAGTCCCCCCACGCGGTGCCTGGCCTGCCTCGTCCCACATGCCTCTCTGGGCACGTTCCCAGCGGACCTCCTGGGCAGCCCAGCTGCTCGGGGCGCGTTCGGAGGCGGTGAGCGATTTTCACGAGCGCTGCACATGGCCCTGCCACACTCTGCTCCCCGCCCTTCCAGCTGCCGCCGCGCTTGCTTCGTCTAAACTTTGCACGGTGGCAGCAATTAGCCAAACAACAAACTCCATGTTTGACTACCTCTGTCCAAATTTGCTTAGCTCAAGCTGGAATCGGTGGTAAGCAAATGATTTTTCTGTTTATATTCCACGCTAATGAAGAGCCAGTGAGCGTCGCCCATTAATAACACAGGAGATGATGGTGTTTGCATAAGGCCTGTATACAGCACGCCGTCCTTACCAAGTTGCTTTGCTGTGCGTTCGGCTGTTGTCCTGAGAAGGGCTGGGTTCCTTGTTCCTCTGCTCCTCTCCCGTGATAAAGGGACAAAGTACTGGGGGCGTAGGAAGAGTCTTGTCCGCCAAACCTTAGCCTGCCCACCGCCTTTGCCCTCTGCCGCTTCCGCAGCGGCCCGGCAGTGCTAGTCCTGACGCTTGGTGGGCTGGGAACCGGGCCAGCCAGCACCCCACTGCCCTTCCCAAGGCTTCCGTGGGGCTCTGGTCTAAGTGTGGCAGAAGGGATGGAGGCGCTCTGGGTGGAGGGAGATGGCTGCTTTTCAGCGCTCCCCTTTCTTTGCAGAAAGAGCCTGGCCCGGCAGCAAGAGAGGTCCACTGGTGCCGCCCCTGCCTGTGCTGACCTTTACTGAGGGCCTCTCAGAATGTTCCCATCAGCACCGCGAGGCTCCTGATCCGAGTTCCGAAGATCCACCCGTCTCCCTTCTGCACGGAGTCCCTTCTGGAAGAGTCCCTGGCAGATGCTCTCCGGTAAGGTGCTCAGCCCTGACTCTGCCATCTTCCCTCTCCAGCCGTTGCTGTGAAGTGCAGAGTAATCAGGCAGCTAAAATGCTCTTGAGCCCAAGGAGGGGGGTGATTCTGGGGGCCTGTGGGGGAACATGGCTCCCACTTCGACGAGCTCATCAGTGAAGGGCGTTTAATTGCCACATTGGAGCAGCCCGTGCCTGGAAGCCCACAGCGGTGCCTCTTTCCCAACCTCCCTCGAGAAGAACTGGCTTGAGGCCTGGGGGTGGCAGGGGCGCAGAGGGCTGCCCGCCTGCTTGTGTGCCGCTGGCCCTCTTCCGGGGTGGGGCGGCAGGACTGCCAGGAGCTGCAAAGGCCTCGAAGTAAGATTGAGACGCACACACGAGGTTTCTGGCGGGTCCTGCTGGAATCTGGCCCAGTTGGCCCCCTTTGTCTCAGGGCTCCCTGATTTCTGGAGTGGCCTTTGAGGCGGGACGCCTTTCGGGTTGGCGCCCTTCCACGGCGGTCCCAGCTTCCAAGGGAGGCTGGCTGGATCCACAGCAAAACAAAGCCCTCTCGGAAGATTTGGGCTCAGCCTGGCTTCGTCCTCCATTAACCTTTCACTGAACCTTCTCCCAATTCTGTGTCTTTGCCCTGGAAAATTGGCCCGATGGATCAACACTGCCATAATGGGCCATTTTGCAAGGGGAATCGCACACGCCCGCTCCTTCCTGGCCGGCGGGCCGTGGCTTCCGGGCGCATGTGCCGGGTGGTGGCCGCGTGCTGTTTGCTCGCATCCAGAGCTGGAGAGAAGAGGGGATGATTTATCGGGCCTCCCCACCTCCCCGTCCCACCTGAAGGGAGCGTGTCGCGTTGATGGATCGGCCTCATTTACATCCGAATGCGCTCGCTGCGCCAGGCTGGCTGGCGGAGGAGGGGTGGGGGGCTGCAGCTGCAGGACTGGCTGGGGCCTGGCCGAGCCGAGGAGGTTGCTGGGGGTGTTGCGCGAGGGGGCGGGCAGAGGCTCCGCGGTGGGGAGGTGGGGCGGGCAGCAAGAGCTCCTTGGGCCGGCCGGCCGGGAGCCCAGTCCACACACTGCGTGGCCCCGTGAGTGGTCTGCGCCTCTCTGCGTGGCTAGGCGCCTGCAGGCGCTGCTCCGAAGGACAGATGTGCCACAGACACGCCCCTGGAAAGAATGGCAGGGTGCTCCCAGGGGAGAAAGTGGCCACCAACGAGATGTTGATGCCCTTCCTAAAGTCACCGGGGGCGGCCGTCACGCCCCCCTGTCCGGAGGATCCACCGGCAGGCCTTGGTGGGGCGTTTCTCCCATGAGCAGAGGCAGTGGGGAGGAAGGCGGCCGTGCCCGTGCTCGGGGACCCTTTCTTCTTTGCTGCTGGATTTTCAAACGGGTGAAGTTGGGTTTTAGCAGATTGGGAAAGACGGCACAAAGATGCTCCGGGGCCCACCCGGCAATGCCGTGCGGCCATGTTGCCCTTGTCCCTCGGCCTCTGGCGCCTGGGCGGTGCAGGACGAAGGAACCGCGCCTGCACCGTGCCTCTGCTGGCGTGCCCGAGTCGCCCTGCGGAAGGATGGAGGCTGCCGGCCCGTCGTCACCCGTATGTGGCCAGCAGTCTTGGGCCAGTCCTGGCTGGGGGCAGGAAAGGGGCCTCGTGGCACCCACCCTGCCGAAACAGAGCCCCCCCCTGCTGCTTTCCCGAGGAAAGTTGTGGCGAGAGTTAAAACCCTCGCCTTGCCTGCGCCTGGGTGCCGGTCGCTGGGCTCGCTGCTCTCCGCGGCTCGGCCTGTCCCCAGGTTGCTGGCATGTTGTTCTTGTTTGTTTCTCGGCCATTTCGTGACATTTTGACTGTTGCTCATTTGGCTCTATTTCTGTCTTGCCGAAGTTTCCGTAAATTGGATGCAGTCTGTATCTACACGGCACTCTTTTGGAGTCAAGAGAAGACCTTATTTTCCCAGGAATTCTCCCACGGATTTGACTTTCGGCCTGATTTACATTCTGCACGGCATTTTAAATCCTTGCACCGCTGTGAGGTTTTACTCCAGTTTTCACTCTTATTTTATATCGTGGTCTCAGCCATTTCCATTTTTATATTGTGTTTTATACTGTATTTTATGTTTTAAATCGTTGCGACCTCCCGCGGAGCTGTGGCGATTGGGTGGCGTAAACATGCGATGCATGAATAAATAACAGAGTGCACCGGGCTCACTTGGGGGGGGGGGGGATCCGTCCCGGGAAGGGGAGTGTGCGCTGCGAACGTGGCCGGGGCCCCACGCAGCGCGCCAAGCACAGGGCTCTGCCCGTGCTGCTCCTCCGCCTGCCTCTCTTTCCCCGAGCTCCCCGGATGGGCCTTCTCTGGCGTGGAGCGCGCCTCCTTGGCATGGCCGCCTGTGCCAGGCATAGCAAGCTGCCAGCCGCAAGGGGCTTTTCCGGGGTCTTCCTGGCAGGCGCGTTTCTCCGTCGTTCGGCGCCCACGTGGAAATGTTGGCGAAGGAGCCCCTCTTATGCCGGGCTGCGGCTGCGACTTGGGAGGTGATGGGACGACGAGGGCTGGGAGGGGGGCTGGGATATGTTCCTCTTTGCCCGGCCCTCCGTCTTCTCGGCACATGGGGACGAGGACAAGCTGCAGTGCTGCAGATTTCAGGCAGCCGGTCGCACGCGCGGGTGTTGGAGTGGCTTCGCCCCTCTGGCGTGCCTGGCCTGCGGGAGCGAGCGCTCGGCAGAGCCCCACAAAAGCAGGGGCCGTGCGCGCTCCTCGGGCTCTGTGGGCAACCGACGTGGAGCGAAGCCCACTCCACAGCCACTTGCCCTCCCCTCCCCTCCCCTCCTGCTGGCCCCTGGGATAGCGGTGGGCACGCCGGCCCGCAATGGGCTCTGCTCCTGCCTGTTGCCCCGGGGCAGAACTTGAGCTGCCTCTCACCACGGGGCAGCCCCCCATCACAGGCCCAAGTGGGAGGTGTTGCCGGCTGAGCTCCCCCGTCCGCACCTGAGCAAGGGGACAGATGCGCATCAATATTTATCTGAAACTCCCAGGGAACCCAAGAAGGATAATTATCGCAGCTCAATCAGGCCAGATTAGCATAACATCAAGTTCCTGGGATCAAAGCCTCCTGCTGCAGCCACCGCTTTCCTGGTGGTACCGGGAGGAAGGGAGCTGCGGGCGGTGCGGTGGCCACAGCTGCGGTGCTTTGGTAGTCCAACTGTTGCTCCATCAAGCGCTTCCCTTGCAGGCTTTCCCTCTGCCAGCTCCGCTCGTGGGGGGACGGGCTGCTCCTGGGTGGGGTCGCGTGGTGTGCGTGTCTGTGTGTGGGGGGAGTGTTCCACGAATGCGCCACGGCCGCGTCTCCGAGGCAGGGATCGGAAGCCCTGGACCCTGACGCAGCTCCTCCCACTCCTGCCCGGAGGCCTGATGCCCCATGAATCTGTCTCCACCTCCTCTGGCTGGCAGAGCCCAGCGGCAGATTCCTGCAGCCCGGATCTTCTTTTGCAGGGGAGGCCGGGAGCTGCCTGCCTGCCTGCCTTCTGCACTTCTGCAGCGAAGGCCCTGAGCAGCTGGGGCCCAGCCGCCCTCTTCCCGTCCACGCCAGCAGAATGCTCCATGCACGCCTGGCCCATCGCAGAGGAGGCCTGAAGAGGCACGGAGAGCAAGCGCTTCTGCCGATCCAGGGAACAGCCCCTCAGCCCTCCTTCTGGCCACTTCCTTCCAGGAGCTCAGGCTGGCTTCCAAGAGCCGCGACAGCGCCCCGTGCGGGAGGAGTGGGGCTCCCCCGCCCCCATTGCTTCTGATTGCAGAGCCAGAGATCTCTTACGTGGCTTCCAGAACCTGCCGGCGGTGGTGGCGGGACACGAAGGAGGATGCCGAGCCGCCCCAGCTGCAGGGAAGCCCTGCAGCTCCCCAAAAGCTTCGGAGCATCGCCAGCTGCCGTTGGCGCGCTGGCACGGCGTTGTCGCAAAATGCACTCTGCTAACTTAATAATGAGGCAGGCGAGGCGGAGGGGCGGCGGGGAATGACAACAGGATGGCACGCGATCAGCAAACCGTCTTTCCTCCCCGAAACAAGTCGCAGCGAAATGTGAGCAAACGCGATGTGGCGAAAATCCCAATTATCCCATCCTGTCCCAGGAGGAGGAAGATGACAGAGGCGGCTTCTTTCAGGCTGCCAATATCTCAACGACTGGAACGGAATCTCTCTCGGAGTCGGCCCAGAAGGGAGCCCGGCAGAATTACCGCTGGCGAGCGCGAGACACGCTTTCTTCCCTTCATGCGGCTTGTTCGCTGCTTTGGCACTTTTTGTATGCTTAAATCATCTCGAAGCACAGGAGGGGGTTAAAGGGAAGCATCTGCCGTGGGGGGCTGGGGATTTGACGCCTCTGCTCTGCCTCCCTCGCCTGTCTGGAAATTATCTTTCAAAGCACAGAAATACAGGTGGGGGGTGGTTTAAAAGACAGCCGGGCTTCCCGGGCTGCTTGGATGTGGAAGCTTTGGAATTCTGGGAAGCAGTAATTCGAGGAGGCACCGTCTCATCAGCAGCCTCCCCGTCAGCAGGTGGACGGTCATCCACGGCTCTCTGCTCACTGCCCCAGGCACGTGGCTTTTGCGGGAAAAGGCCCAACGGCTGCGTGGACGGTTCCCCCCACCCTGCTGCAGGATCACGAGGAATGCAGCCCTCCCAGGGAAAGCGGGTGGCGCGCCACTCAGCCTCCTGCTCGTGCAGACGGAGCTCGAGTCCCGGAGCCCTTTTGCACTGCAAGGCCGGAGGAGGAAAGGTTCCCGCCCAACATCACGCCGTCTCCTCCCTTCTGCGCACAGTTATCTCTCTCTGATATCATGGCCTCATACAACATCATTCCTTCCTTTTAATTAAGCGCTAAATATAGGTCTTAATTAAGGCGCTGATGAATTTAATTTAGAGCGGCATTGCTGCTTTAACGCACAGAGCCCGGTGCCTTGTTTGGATAATGCCGAATATCAGCTAAACGAGCGCCTTCCGTGTTGCCACCGTAAATAATTCCCTGGCAAATCCCCTCCAATACGTCGCCGACACTAATCCATTTCCTCCTACAGAATATTCATGAACACCAATCGGCTTTCTTCCGACTGCGCAGATTTTAATACCCAGCCTCCAAACAGCTCGCAACTTTCCCACTACTAAAATTAGCAAATGAGGGGTTCATCTCGGGGAAAGGGAAGGAGAGGGAGGGAGCAGCAATCTGGATTAAGCGTCATGGCTGCCGTTCCTCCCTTGAGGTTTTCAACAATGGGGTCAAATATAGATGGAGAAACACACAACGTTGTCCTGGAAAAGCTCCACAAACATCAGGCCGAGTTGCAGGTGCAGAGCTGGGGAACAGCTGTTTTCTGGTACCTGTTGAATGCCCAGGTCAGCTTGTTGGTTCCCTGAATTCTGCCTGCCTGCCTGCCTTCCTAGGCCACCTTTAAAAGTAGCTGGTTCTCAGCCAGGGCTGTTTGTTCTTCATGGTCTCTGGGTATCACACCTGTGGTTTCTGTGCTCATGTGTGGAGCTGTTTCGGGAAGATTCCAAGGCTGATTAATTAGCATTTGATGGGAGGGCAGCCTGTGGACACGCCTGGCATGAAGGCAGGGATCCTGCCAAGACCTGTGTCCCTCTTTGACTGCCAACGTAAGCACCTCGGGAAGGCCGTCTCTCGACTGCTTCTCAGACTCCTGTATTATCAAGTTCTTCTCACTATTATCTTCTCGCTAGAAGCAAAAGAACGAGGAAAGAATGGTATATCACCCTCGCCTCTTCCTTCCCCTTGCCTCGCCTTCATCAAACAGACAAAATGTTGCTTGAAACCTCGTTCCACAACTGTGCGGCGTGTGGCAGTCAGCTCCCTCCTACGGGTGGCCCCTGCCTGTGCCTGTTTTGTCTGGGAGAAGCTCATGTCGTTGACACCTGCTGCCACTGCCAGGCTTTCACCAAACAGGCGAGCAAACATCGGGCAGACCACCTGAAAGCCGAATTGTGAAGCTGCACCCTCCATGTGGACGCCCAGCCGTGCTCCTACTTCTGCTAATGCAGAGGAAAACTTAAGACTCTCCGTCATCAAAAGTACCGAAGGTGGGGAAGCTGAAAAAAGCAGCCGAAAAGAGTAAGGCTCTAAAATTGCTCGCCCTTACTAAAGAGGAGAGCAGTGAACATGCTCAGAAATGCCTGTTACTGGCCTCTCGAGCATTTATTTGTCTGTCTGTCGCATTTGCATGTGGCCCCATAGGCAGAGGCTGTGAAGACACTTTGCCCACACAAGCTCTGAGCCACCCTTCTGCTCCGGCGCCAAAACCAGTACAGGAACCTCGGCCTCAGCCTCCGAAGAGTCTCAGGAGGCGAAATCGCGTGCTGGCACACCGGCACGGCAGCCAGGCGGATGGGAGCTGCAGTTCAGAGCATCTGGAGGTAATAGGAGCACTTGTCCTCCTGCCCCGAGGCCTCCTTCCTGCACCCTTCGAGTGAGGACAGCCCCCCAGGCAAGGCTGGGCCATGCCTCGCCCTCGACTTGGTGCCCCTTCGTTGAAAGGAGGCGGCCGCGGCCGCGTTTGTTTGTTTCGCTGCAGGCGAACACGGTCAGGCCTCATTGTTCCCAACATCACCAAGCAATTTCTGAGCCAGAGGAGTGTGGAATTGTGCTTGGCTGGAGATGCCGGTGGGGGCACAGGGCCAGGGCCAGGCGTGAGGCCGAGGCTTTCCGGCATGCGGGCAGGGAGGGGTGACCCCCGGGAGGCAGGGGCTTTCTGGCCTGCTCCCGAGCGTGTTTGCACACTCACGTGGCGTGCCTCGGAGCCCCCACCTGTTTGCGGCAGGAAAGGCCGGGGCATGAAGGAGGCATTTTGCCGCCCTCTCATAGCATCCGGGTTCTTTCCCGCCGGCGCAGCTGCCCGTTTGTTTCTGGGCCGGGTCGAGGTGCCGGTTTTTAGCCGTTCCGCTTGCTTGGCTCTCTCAGCGCAATCTGCCAAGACACCAGAACCAGCACCCCCACTGTCCTTCTCTTGCGGGGCCTGAAGGGGGGGCGACGATGGTGTGGCGGTCCCGTGGCCTCCTTGCTGGCTCCGACTCGTGTGACGGGCGCCCTCGGTGCCAGGCGAAGCTGCCATTCTGTGCCGAGGCTTTACAACTCCTACGGGTTTTAATGGCTTTGCAGGATACCCATGTTGGGAGTTTTTAGAAGGTTTAATATATTGCTTTAGCGGTTGCATCGCTTTCAGTCCTTGCGGTTTGGAACAATTCTTTGGTTGTTTTGCTGTGATTTCATCCTCTTTTTAGGATCTGTTGTAAACTGCCGGGAGAGCAGCAGCTCCTGGGTGGAAGCGAAATAGGGAAGGCAATGCCGGCCGGTGTCCCCCGGAACCCTTCTGATCTCGCCTTCTCTTGCCTGGGCAGAAGAGGGCCTCCGGCGGGCAGGGCTCGCTCTTGTCGGGCGGCAGTGAGCCCTGCAGCTGCGTGTGCTTCCTTCTGGCGCGCGGATGCCTGAGAAGTGACGCGCACGTGGTGGACCTGGAGGGTGAACTGGTTTCCGCAGTAGAGCCTGGGGGACGAGCACATCCCCGTAGCTGCAGGAAAGGCAGTGCGCACACGGGCACCTTGCCCAGCCTGCTGCCACCTCCCTCAAAGGATCCCTTTCAAGTTGGGCTTTTATCCCTTAGACAGACAGCGAAACAATCAATTGATTTTTTTTTTTTTTGATCTGTTAAAGCTTAAGCTGCACAAACTTTTTTATTTTAAACAGAAACAAAATCCCGGAAAGCAAGGGTGGGATCGAGAATTAAGGTATAAAAGAAACGGAGCGAGAATCCCTCTGATGGGAGCGGCAATGAATATGAAAGCACTCGGAAGTGGTGATCTCTTGTTGCGCGGAGTGACTGGAAAGGAAGTGAGCTGTCCAAGGGTCGGGGGCAGCCCCCTTCCCCTCAGCGTCTTTGCATGGGAGGTTGCGACCTGCCCCACCCGGCTGCCCCGAGCGTGTGGGTGCAGGGGCCTTCGACGCCCCCACTGTGCACAGAGCCCGGCTGCCCGGCTCCCAGAACCACGGCGATTTCTGCTGAGGAGCGGGGCCTCCTCATGGCGGCTTTATTAGAGAGCGCCGTCTTCCATCAGCACAGCCCTTTCCTGGTGACCCAGCTTTTATCTTTATCAGCTTATTTCACACATAATCATCTGATAATTAAGGAAAGATGTAATTGCAGATGGGTGAGTGGCAGCGGGGACGGGAGGCCATCCGGCAGCAGCGTGTGCTGGTCTCTCTCGCTCTCCCCGCTCTCTTCCTGGAGCCGTGCCACTCGACGAGAGTGGGCAGCTGCTCGGGGGTCAGGCGGGCCCTGGTGCCCTTGAGGGGCCTGGCTGTGCTGACCGGAGGGGAGCCGAGGGGAGGCGAGCACCGCCTGCACGTTCTGGCCCCTGCCGGGTTGCTCCTCTGGGGGACCTGTGCCATGCGCATGGCCTGTGTCCTCCCCCACCGGCTTCCAGTTCATTTCAGGCCCTGCCCCTTGCTGCCCTTGACCTGCAAGTTCCAGGGGGGTTGGGGACGTCCGTTCCTGCTCGTGCCGTCCTGTGGGTCCCTCCTCTGGGGACATCTGCGTTGCAGGGGGAGCGACACGGAGGACCCCTCCCAGCTGCAGAATGGCCTGCCTGGCACTCCCCGGGCCCTCCTGGTGCCAGCCAAAGCCCAAGCGGGGCAGGGCCTCCCGTGTAGCCTCAGAGGCTCATGGAGGCTGCCTCGGCCCGCGCCCAGCAGCATCCCGGCCGCCCACCCCAGGGCTCCGGCAGCGGCTGCGGCTCTGCGGGCTCGGGCAGGAGGCTTCCCAGCCCTGTCTCCATCTGGCCCTTCCGACTCCTCCTTGTAGGTCACGGGGCAGAAGTGGGGGCCTTCTGGCATCAGTGCTGCTCTTGCCCCATCCCGAAAGGGCAGCATCCTTCCTTGGGCTGGGCGGCTGGCAGGAGGCGCTGCGGTGCCGGTGCGCTGGCGTTCCGCCCCAGCCCCACGTAGCCCTGGAGGAGGCACCACGGGCCTTGCCAGATCGAATCTGGCCCTCGAGCTGCTCGAAGCAGGACGCCCGAACACGTCGAATACAGTCAGGCTGTTAGATCTTTAACCAAAGACAACAGTGTTCATCTTTGAATAATTGATAGTCGCGCGATCTCTTTTTCACAGCCGTCTCCCTGAGCCAGCGGCAAATGCCTCAGGCCCAAAGAACAGTAAGAAGAAAGGACAGTGCTATCCGCTTTGGAGTAGCAGCTGGGCAGAAGAATTTGTCATCCTTCCGTTAAATATTCTTGTTGGTGTACCAAATGAGATTAAAAGTACATTAGGAAAAATGTAGAGGTACAAAAAAAGCCTCCTAATTTTAGACTTGCATGAAATCCAGTATTTATATTGCGTGAATTCGAATGGTGATGCGCTTCTAGCATGCCGAAATGTCCCCGCTGCCACCAGCCGTTCCAGCAGGCTGTGTGTCTGTGTGTGTGGGGGGAATGGCTCTCTCCGCCACCCCTGCTGGTAACCGCCTCCTTCCCTCCCCCTTCCCCACCCCCTTTTCCTTGTCTGTTGCATCTTCTCAGATTGTAAACTTGCAAGCGAGCACCGTCTGATTTTACTGATTGCACATAAGCTGCTGCAGCGGTGGGCTTTCTGGTGGAGGAGCACATAAAGATGCTTTAAATAAAAGGAGATAAGCAAACGAGTACAGGAAGGGCGCGAAGCAGCAATCCTGCACCATCTCTTCAGAGGTGACGATGTCTCCCGACTGAATTTGGGGTGGTTTTTGTTTCAAACAGGGCATCAGTAGAGAGAGCTGTAAACTAAGTGCAGCAGGCTTCAACTTAGCTGGAAGTTCCCTGCACCGGTTTCTTTCCCCACTTCTTCACATGCCTTGGTGTGATGAGGGAGGCTGAGCGTGCCCGAGAAGCCGGGAGCAAGGCTGCCGGGGGGACCGTCTCTCGCACCTGGCCGCCCCCCCGGCAACACTGAGATGTGCCCACCCTGATAAGGTGCAGTGGCCACATCAGCAGAAGACGGGGGGCATCTACAGTCACGATGGGGAAGACCAACTTCTGAAGGGAGCTGGCCAGCTACGGGGCAGCAGTGGGAACTGAGGCAAAACGAAGGCCAGGCAGGGAGTGGCTGCAGAGCAACGCCTGACCGGGCCATATCAGTCAGAGCACTTGCAGAGCCATCGTGCAGGCCTTTGCCCCAACGAGAGACGCTGGAGAAAATAAATCATGAAGGTTTGTACCTGGGTTCCCAGGCAAATTGGCAGCACACCGAAACAAGACATGCTGGTTGTCATAGCTGACTGGAATGCGAAAGCAGGAGACAAAGCGGGATCGAATTTTGCGGGAGAGTTTGGCTTACGGGGTCAGAAAAAAGCAGGAGAATGACTTGTAGAATTTTGTGAAGCCAACCACCAGTTGATTGCACATACATACTCCAGACAGCCGAGCACGTGGCTGTCACCGGAGTAGGAAATCAAATGACCAGATGAAAATGGTTTCCCGTAGGCAAAGGTATCAGACAAGGGTGCATTTTATCTCCCCATCTAGTCGATTGGTATACCGAACATGCTGTAGGGAAGACTGGATTAGGATCAGAGTGAAAGGAATGAAAATCAGTGGAAGATGCACCAATAATTTAAGATTCGCAGATGATCCCAGAAAGTGGCTATGAATGGAATGACTCCTGATGGAGGTGAGAGAAGAAACACTGTTGCTGAATGTTAAGAAAACAAAAATCGTGATGGAAAAAGATTGGGACCACTTTCACGGCAACCATGAAACACTGAAATAGTGAGAGATTTTGCACACCTCAGCTCAGTCCTCAGTCCAAGGGAGACTGCAGCCAAGGAGCTTGAAGGAGACCGAGACTAGGAAGGCCTGCAGTGAGAGAGGTGAAGATCACTGTAAGGCCAAGATCATCCACCACATCGCAGTCCCAATCTCTACGAATGGGTGTGGATGAGAGCAAGAAAGCCGAGAGGAAGAAAATGGGTGTGTTTGAAACATGCTGCTTGGTGGACTCCCCGGTCCAACAGAAAGATGAGCAACTGGGTCTTCCAGAACTCGCCCTGCAAACAAAAAGGATGAACCTGAGGCTGCTGTGCTTAGGGCACATCATGAGAGGACTGGACTCACTGGAGAGGACCATCATGCAGGGGAAAGTCGAAGGCAGAAGTCCAGCTACGAGTCGGGCCGATTCCATAGCGGAGCCACAGTCTTGAGTTTCCAAGAACTGAGCTGCACGATCAAGGACCAGATATTTTGGGGGGCATTCATTCACAGGGCTGCCATAAGTTAGAGGTGACGTGATGGCACATAACAAGAAGAACAGCAGCAAGAAGACAGCAGCCTTCAACCTATGTTCCTATGAAGCGCAACTTGCTCTTTTCTCTTGTTTCCTCTCCAGGATTTATTGAAGTGCCTCACAGGGCATCACCACAAAGAGGAAATGCTCTGTGTGTCGGGCGTGGCGGGTGTGCTCGCAAGACTCATCCTCTTTACTCCATTCCTCCAGTGCAATTCCTCCCACGGTTTGATTCGCACGAGCCTGTCCTGTGATGGACACTGGCCTTCTGTCACTGTCGTTATGTAGGACGTGAAGGCTCGCCAAAGCAAGAAGGCGGCACCTGGTGGACGAGCGTCCTGTTAATGCCAAATGCTGAACCTTCTGGCACCAAACGTCTAAAGGTGCAGGAAAGATGCCGTCTATCATAGCTCAGTCCTCAAGTCAATGTAACAAGTATCTTACTTGGCAAATAGAATGGATTGGTGGGTATCTTTTGTTCCTCTTCTGAGGCACAGGGACAATCCTGCTGGTATTCACAGTAACATCGTGGCTTGTTGCAGGCAATCAAACCAAAAGGTTTTGGCAGTCATGGTGCCAGAACTTTGAAAACATCGTTGGGGATGCCATGTCCGAATACTTGCTGAAATGACCGAAACAGTGTTTGCAGTCACGCCAACCTGTTCTTAAGTCTTATTAGGAGTGAATGGCCAAATTAGGTCGTTGCAAAGATCCATTTATTTCAGTGGCTGAAGAAATGTGCAGTCGACAGTCCGGGGGCCGCAGAGCTTGGTACCGTTCAGCAGTTTACATGAGCTCAGTGGTGCGCATGCGCCGATGTGGGGGAGGCAAGAGCTCCACCTGTTCTCCCAAGTGGTGAGCTGCTCGCTCCTGCTGCTTGCTGTGGCACTCCAGGGGCGCGTGGAGGGAAGCGAGCAGGGCCCCTTTCTTTCCCCTTGGTGGAGCCGGGCACTTCGGCTCTCCAGCCCAGTTCTGACGAAGTTGCTTGTCCAGAGCTCCAGGCTAGAGCTCACAGACAGCCCTGGCTGTGCAGAGCTGCCTGCAGGGGCTGGCCAAGGGCACCACCAGGGCACGCTCACCCCCCGGATGATGCACGTGTGGTGGAGTCCCTTAGCGGGATGGGAGCACGTTGCCAAAACGGTGCCCCCCTGGCTGGCCTGGCACCGCCCAGAGGGCTTCCCTGTGCATCAGTGCATCACCCCATTGTTAACAAGTCTGCAAGCGATCTGGCCCCCCCAAACCCCTGCGCATCGGAGGCTGATGGGGCAGCCTCAGTGCCTGGGCTTGGTGGCGCCGTCTGCTGACAGTCGGGAAATCGGTTGCTCTGTCGATAGGTGCAGGGGCGCCGGCTAGCTGCAAAGGCCCCTCTCTGGCGTATCCTTAAAGGCCGCCGTGGGCTAAATGGCTTGTTCAACGGCAGCAATTTATCCGCCCCCTGCTCCCCCCACTGGATTTCTGGCTTAGCAGCGCTATTCCACCACCGCAGGCAGAAAGGTGCAGCGGTGGGCCAGGGGCAGCGGGCACGCGGTTTCCTGCCCCTCCAACACACCTAGGCTCCTTTTCAACCTTAACAACATGTGTCACCACATTTCACAATGAATTTAGCTGTCATTCATGTTTCATTAGGGTAAGTGCCTTAAAAACAGATTAGAGACTCAGCTAATTTACTCATTAGTAAAAGGAAATTAGCCATTTGAGATCTACTCTAATAAAATTAGCCGGGTGACAAATGCTTTGTTGCTGTGTTTATTAGATTACCATACTCGCTGCATTTCAAGGCAACGACCAGCTTCCGGGGCTGTTCCCCTGCCTCACCGCCCCCTTTCCGCATCCGCGTCCGGATCCCCCCTCCCCCAGGCAAGACAAGGAGGCAGTGCGAGGAGCATTGGTCTGTGGGTGCGGATGGAACTTGCCAGTCACTGCGATTAGGGAGAACCCTCCGGAGTGGTGCTCCCCCCACCCGAGTGTTTGCAAGCACAGATTCACCATGTGGGACGCTGTGCCAGCCGCTTCGCATGGGGGCGGTTCCAGGGAACATGGTGAGGGCGTGCGCAGCTCAGGCGGTGTCCTGACACGGGGGCCTCTTTCAGCAGGCAGCTGAGGTCCTGCCGTGTCCCTCAGGCTCGCTTTGCGTTCCTTGCAGGAAAAAGGACGGCGTGTTAGTGGTATAATCAGGAACGGGCTTCAGTCCCCAGAGGTCTGCCTGAGCCTTGTGGTCTCTCTTGCGGGCCCCGAGCAGAGATCCTCTGCGGCCTCCGGCGAAGGCTTCCCCTGGGGCAGCCGAGGTGATGCCGGGCGACCTGCCTGAGCCCCCTGTTCAGAAGCCCCTTTCCTCCGGGGAGGAGCGGGGCTTGCAGGAGGCCGGACTGAGGTGCTCGAGCCCCAAAGGTCACACCTTTTCAAGAGGACGTGGCGATCAAAGGCAGGGGGAGACCCGGCATTTTGGAAACCGGGTGGCTTCCCTCAGAGCTGGTCCACCAGGACAGTTCCTTGCAGAGGCATCATGGAAAACACGCGACGCAAGAGACAGGCGAGTCTGGACAAAAGTCCTGGTGGGTCCGACCTGTTTCTGCAGAGGCCCAACATGTGCCGGAGAGGTAAGAGTCAAGCAGCCGTGGTTTGGTTCTGTTTCGGCCGAACCTGTGTGGCCTCCGTGTCCCCCAGGACTGGACCAGCAGCCTGCCCGGTTCTCTGTGGAGCAGCAGCTGGAAGATGGCCGCGGGAAGAGCCGCGCTCCAGACTGGCTGCCGCGGAGCCTGGGGAGCAACCGGCCCCTCGCTGCCTCTGGCTGGCCCTCGGGCAAAGCACGGGGCGCTGGGGGCGCCGCCGAGGGGATCCTGCCCTCGCGCAGGGAGGGGGGCTTGGGCACTTGCCCCTTGGGTGGCGGGTTGCAGAGGAGGCCCCAGTCTCTGGACCGGGTTCTCTGGCAGGCTCCCTCCGTCGTCCTTCGTCCCGGAGTGGATGGGCAGGCGGGCAGGCAGCCTGGGACCGTGTCGGCTCCGCTTTCCAGCTCCGTTCTGTCCTGGAACAAATCACTGCCTTGGATAACAGCCGATGTGTTTATCCCAAGGGATATGACTCTGAATATTAGGATGTCAAAACCAAGCGCATTTGCAATACGTTACTGTCAAAGAGGAAATAAAAAGGGAGTTTGGCTTATTTAATTTAGTGCAAGAAGTCTGTTCAGGAGAGAGACGGAAAAAGAAAGAGCAGAAGAAAGCAGGCGCGAAAGAGAGAGACAGATGGGACTCGGCTGTTTCCTTGGCACCCCACAGTAGCAATTGGTACTTAAAGTTGCAAGCAGAGGAAACAGTCTTGGCAGGAAGTCGGTTCTTGTGCGCCGCTCTCCACAGCATCGCCACTCGTCCTCCGCCGGCCTCGCGGGGGCTGGCCTGCCTGTCCCGCTCGTGGAGGGAGAGCTGGCCGCCCTCTCGGCTTGGGCAGGAGGGCAGGCCTCAGGAGGCGCCCGGCCCAGCGTGGTAGCGCTGTCCCCAGGCGGGACCAGGCGGGGCTCGGCCTAGTGCTGTGGGCTGTCGTGGACTGGGCTCCTGCCAGCACGGCCAGTAACCTGGGCCTGTGGGACGCGTGGCCCAGAACTCTTGGGGGGCACCGCTGCCGCGGAGGCTGTGCTGGCCGGTGGTCCCCTGATTTCAGCACGGACGGTCTTTCTCAGCCCTTCCGGCGATGCTGGGAGGGGTGTTGGAAGGAGCTCTGTGACGGAGCGGGGCCCGTCCCCCGGTGCTGCTTGAGGCCACTCGCTGTGTGGGGTGAGCCACCGGGGAGGAGGGGCGCCAGGCCCTCAAGAGGAAGGCGATTCCATGGGGAGAACCTGCGCCAGCTCTCGCATGGGAGGACTGCTGAAGGGCGGCTTGTGATGTTCTCGCGGAGCTTTGCTGCACAGCCGGGCTCAGCTTACTCCCGTTCTCACTGGCAACATGTGCTCCAGTTCATTTGAACTGGAAATAGGCACGCCTCACCCAGTGACTGAAGTGTGAAAAGGCATATTTTTGGAAGATGCGCGTTATCAGGTCTATATATATTATTTTACCCTGTATGGAGTGAGAAATGACTGATGTTCAAGCCGGATTCCGAAAAGGAAGAGGTACGCATGAACATATTGCAAATATTATTAGCTACTGGAGTTTAGGACTAGTCTGTGTTTTATGGGCGACAGCAAAGACTTGGACTGCATGCACTACAAGAAGCAGTGGGTGGTCCTGAAGGAAACGGGTGGCCCAGCCCTTGAGTGTCCCGATGCGGACAAGGCCAGGACAAAGTGCTACTGCGAGGACGGAGCAGGGAGACGCAGCATGGCTTCCTGTACACAAAGGGGTCGGACAAGAGTGGATATTATCGCTCTGGCTGTCCAAGCCTCAGGCAGAACAGATCATAAACCAAGCTGGATTTGGATCAGAGGAAGAAGGAGAAGACCGAATTTAAGATTCACAGATGAGACCACGTCATGGGTAGAAAGCAGCGATGGATTGAAACCGCTCCTGGTGGAAACGAAGGAATAAAGTATAAAAGCGGGAATGCAGCTGAACATTAAAAAAATCATGATTACGGAAGACAGACACAAATTAGGAGAAGGCTGAAACTTGGAAGGGCAGCACTGAAGGAATTACGCAGGATCATCAAGTGAAAGGCTTCACTGGAGGGCGGGCCAAGAGCACCCACACTGTTGTCCCCCGCATCACCGCGCGTAGGTGTGAAAGCTGGACAGTGAAGAGAGCCGACAGGAAGACCATGGGTGTGCTCAAAAATGGTGCTGGAGGAGAGCTTTGCCAATACCCTGGACTGAGAGAAAGAGGAGCGAGCAGGTTCTAGATCAAATCAAGCCCAGAACCTTCCCTGGAAGCAAAAATGACGAAACGGAAGCTGTTGTACTTTGGGCTCATCATGAGAAAGCAAGACTCAGTGGAGAAGACGATTAGCTAAGAAGCTGAAGGCAGAGGAAACAGAGGAAGGCCGAACATGGGATGAACCAGTTCCATGAAGGAAGCCTCAAGCTCAAGTCTGCAAGAGCTGAGCAGCGCCGTGAAGGCAATGGAGAAGAGCAGCCCAATCCAGTGTAAGTCAGAAACAAAGTACGGTATGTAATATTCTTTTAACAAATACATTTTTAACACAATCACAGGTTCAGGAATGTGCAAACCTTTTTTTGCTCCTCGTGTGGATGAAATTTTGAAATTTTGAAATTTCTCACCTCCCTCGCTGGCATCCCTGTTGTGACACCGAGTGCTGTATAATTCTTATTTTTTTTCCACATTGTTCTATTCACTGCTGCTCCCGGACTGCTTTGGGCATGGCCTTTTGGCGAAGTGACATACAAATAAACGGAGGGGACGATGCACAGTGAGTGTTCACCATTTCAAAGACATGGAAAACCCGGAAAGAGGCTCACAAGGGCGCTGGGGCCCTCGCGGTTTGCACCGGGTGTGCAGTGGGGCTCAGCATGGGGGCCTCCCCCCCGCCCCCTCAGCGCGTGGCTGCCACCCCAAGCGCCTCTTGCTCTTGATGACCGAGGCCGCTGCTCTTCCAAAGCCTCAGGAACTGAGAGCGTTTGTCTTCAGTGGAAGCGCACAACTCTCGCAGTGGCCTGAGGTGGCAGAAATACAGCCATGGCACACGTGTTTCGTTCTTTCCACTCGGCGGTCTTTGGAAGTATCCCATGTGCTGCGATGGGCGTGCATGCGTGAATAATGCACACACGTTCTTGGGTATGGCTTCGCGTGAACACAAACACTGCAGCGCTCGGGGAGGCGGCATCCGAGAACGGCTCTGGCCTCCGCATTGGCTGCCGCGACCCCAGGCGGCATCCGGGCTGGAGAGTGGCTTGTGGCTCCCGGCCAAGCGGCAAATCCCGAGTGAGGGAGCCATTGCCAAGAATTCTGGAATATCTCTGGGCTTTTTTCTTCAAAAGGCCTGATTGTGTTGACAGAGCTTGGCTGCATGGAAAGGAATTTGTGGGCTGCTCTTTGAAGAAAGCTTCGCTAAACCGTGGCGCTCACAAGGCAGCAGCCAAATTGGACAGATGGGAGATAGCAACTGCTGCGGGACAAGATGGAGGAAGGACGCAGCGATCAAAGGCTGGGCTTGGCGCTCTCCCCGAGGGGCAAAATCAGAATGAGAGACGTTTCCGCCCTCCGGGTCTGTTTGGGAAGGCTTGGGAGCAGCAGGCCCCATCCACGCCGCGCCTGGCAATAGGCAACCTGGCTGCCGCTTCGCCCGCCATCCTGCCTGCAGCATCCGCAGCGCCGGTTCGTGCTTGATGTCTCCATCCATTTTGGGCCTGTCTGCACAGCGCCATTGGCCCAAGATGCCCCCGGGGGTTTCTGCACACTGGGAACAGCGGGGCTCGGCCTGGGGAGGGCTGTGCCGAGCAGCAGCCCGGCACTGCTAAATCCTTCCCGGTTTCTCTGCATGGGGCATGTTTTTATTGCGGTTCTGCCCCTCCAAACTGTTGAAGCTCTCTGGGCAGTGCACCGCAATTAAAGCCATAAAATACATCCTGAAAAAAATACTGTACCACTGTTTAAAACTGCAGCATGAAGCAAGGCAGAGGGAGTCCCGCTCCAGACCCAGGCAGGGCTGCCAGAAGGCCCAGGGAGGGGGGTTTGGACCAGCAGGTACCACCATGAGGGCGAAGGCAAAGTGACTCACGTCACGGTTTCGTGGCAGCGCCAGGGTCAAAGTTCCCACCCAACATGCCCACCCGTTCTCCAGCTACAGGGTCCCTTTGTCTGGATCCAAGCTGCCACTCTTGGAAGCACAGTGGAAACAGATTAATCGGTGAAATTTGCGTGAGGATGAAGACAATCGTTTTGGCAGACTGGGACACGACTTGCTTGTGCGTGAGGAGTGTGCCTGTTTCCGGAAGCACCATTTGGAGAGGCCTCCCACCCTGCATGTGTGCGCGGTCCCTTCCAAGACCGGCCCAGCACCTTGAATGTCTACAGGTACTGATGTTGATAAAGAGTGTTGATTTTTTAAAAGGGTTGCTGGACGTTTATCAATGGATCGAAGCCACTGATCGATGGAGCAGCCCTAATCCGCACTGCGATGCTACGAACAGGATGGCATGGCCACTGGATGAAAACACATATGTTCTATGCCGCGTCGACCTTGCCTGCCCCAGCCTCATGCGCTCCGGATGTGTGGGATGGCAGTTCCCATCATGCACAGCCAGCTCAGCGCACACTGCCCTGCATGGCACAGCAGGAGCCGGCGTTTCTCCCCGGGAGGCCTTCCAGTGCTTCCGACATGGCACTCCCGCGGAGCCCGGCTCTGCCTGCAGGCGTCGCTGGGGCGGAGGGCGCATGGTCCTCCTCTGGGCTCGGAGGAGCATGGGGACGGGGGATGCTCTGGAGCTGCGAGGTGCTCTAACAGAGCTATCAAGGAGGAGCGGGGCCCGCCTCCCCCTCCCCAAATCTCTCCTGCAATTTGAAAAGCAAGCTTCACTTAAGGCCCAGCAAACAGCCGGAGCTGATAGACTGCAAAGAAAAAAAATCAATCAAGCCGCGCAGCTGGAGTTATTGACAGCGAATGAAGGGCTACTCTCTCACCATGGTAACCACACGGGCCTGGCGTGTGCGATGACATCCCAGCCCCTTCGTGTTCGCGTGTCGCCGGCGGCGGCGTGGCAGCCCCTCCCCGGGCAGCAAAAGGCCCGCGGGCAGGATGCGCTTCTGGGCCACCGGCTTGTGGGTGCCACGGCCGGCCACGGGCGGGCAGAGGGTGCCTGCAGGGAAGCCTCCCCCCTGGGGGCAGCAGCGAGGGCCTGGCACGACGCGGGGGCGTCTCTTCTTCCCGATAATGCTGCTCTGCCCTGCGAGCACACTGCAGTTTTCCCCCTTATGAATAGCGATCATTGCAAAGGAGTCGGAGTGTGAGAAGCGAAAATGAAGCCTCTTTAGATGCAGTCACTCACTTGCATGGACTCGGAGCTGCTCTCTGATGCTGCCTTCCTGCCACCTGTAGCTCCAAATCTTTGACAGGCACGTCCAGGATCAAATCTGGGGCTTTTGCAGGCATGCAGAGAAAAGCGAAGCGAAGCGAGGCAGACCGAGAGCGAAGCACAAAGCAAAGCGAAGCAAAAACGAGCGAGGCAAAAAAGCAAAGTGAAGCAAAATGATGCGAGGGAAAAAAGTGAAGCGAAGCAAGGCAGAAAGTGGAGTGAAGTGAAGTGAAATGAAATGAAGCAAAGCAGAATGAGAGCAAAAAGTGAAAAATGAAGTGAAGCCAAAACGAGAGTGAAGCAAAAAGTGAAGCAAAAGCAAAATGATGCGAGGCGAAAAAGGCGAGGCAAAGCGAAGCGCGGTGCTCCGTGCCGAGGCGCTGGCCTGGGCGAATCCAGAGCAGTGCTGGGAGGGGTGCTGGGCTTCCCCACGAGGGAAGGGCCCTCGACTCCACTCGGCCAGGGGCCCGGAGGAGCGGCTCGTGGTCCGGCGGGCCCCGCAGGGAGGCCTTGGCTGCGAGGCGAGGGCTGCCCACCCCTCCCGCTGTTGCCCAGAGTGGGTGACACGCCCCGGAGCCAGCGCTGGCCCTGCTCCGACGCCCAGACAAGATGCCGCGGGAGGTAATAGATCTCGACACGTTTCATTGAAATATAACAAAATATTTGCATGGAGTTATTAGATAAATGGGAGCTGACTGGCGTCAGCAGCCCTCATTTGCCACATGTGAGATGAGAATTCATTTAGAATGAGCAAAGCAAGGGAAGCTTAACTTTATGGTAATGGATTGAGTGCAGACGGTACCCGCTCACCCTCAGCAGAGGCAGGGCGGCCTTCCCTGCCTCCCGCTCAGGCGAGGCTGAAGTGGGCGAGGGGGCCACCCTGTGCAGAGCCCCCAGGCGTAGGCCGCTCTCGTGGATGCTCTTGCTTATGTAGCACTGTGATCCGCTAATTGCTAATCGCCTGAGCTGGCATCTCCCCTGGACGGCGCCCTTAGTTTGGAGAACCAGCACAGGTATTCATATCCCTGCTGTGTTTCCCAGGCAGCTGTGTGGGCAGAGAAGGGAGACTGCCAACAAAATCCAAGCAAAAGCCGAGCCTTGTTGGAGCGGCCAAAGACAGTCCAGTGGTCGCCGAGATGCCTCTGGGAAGCTCACAGGTGCGGCGTGAAACTGGAGCGAGCTTTTGCTCAGCTGCGTTTGCTAAATTCTGCGCAGCAAGATGCCAGCTCCCCCGGCCAGGGAGTGGGTCTCCGGCAGGTTCTGTGCAGGCCCAGCGTATTGGGTACCTTAAAAATGCATCCGTAACTCAGACATCTCTACGAGTTGTGGCAGATCATACTTTTGAAATGATGCATTTCCAGATAAATCTAATTAAAGGCAGCATAAACATACTGAAATGTCAGACCTGTCAAAGATTCTTAAGAGGTCTCTCTCCCTCTAAACCCGTAGCTTTAGGAACATCTGTTGTGCTCCAGAAGGCAGAGAGTGTGTGGATCACGGAAGCAGCCCTTTAAGTCAGGAGCCATTCGTACGAGCCGCCCGCGTTCCTGGCCATGGACGGAAGAACCACGTCCATCTCAGTGGGCTGTTGAAACGGATACGTGAATCTGGCCCCGAGCCCCTCTTCGACCTCGCTCTCCAGGTTAGCCTTTCCCCTTTCTCCACCACGGAGCCAACGTGCGCGCTGAGATTCTGTGGCCGGTGTCCTTTGCTCTGGTAGGTGTAACATTTGGACCTTCCAGGGTGTCAGGCACAGTTTGGAGGCAACAGGGAAGGAACCCCCTGGCAAGTTTTTGGCCCATGGAGAAGGCTTCCATCCATCTTCCGTGACAAGCTGGATGAAAAAAAAATTAGCAACAGAAATGGAGGCTGGGCGAAGCAGTTGATAAATGCCTAGATTTATTGCCCATCTTTTGATATAAAAGCAGACAGTTATGAAGCAACCCAAAACCTGCATTGCAGAGGAGAGGCAGGGAAATTAATAATGCAGCCGTAATAGTCATAATGAGCAGCTGTGCACAGGCTAATTAGCTCCAGGCCGGCCCCCCCTCCCCCTCCCCCGTCCGCGTGTGCTCACGTGGGTGTGTTTGTGTGCAGGTCCTAATGAGCAGGTTCCTGATTCGGGAAGCAGCCCAGAGGCCTGCAGGTGAGCGAGGGCCTCTGTCCACCTGACGCGGGTGCAAGGGCACTCGCCTCGCTAATGATGGGCGCGACTGGCAGAGTGGGATGCATAATTGAGCAGATGCCGGGCTGGGAAGCGCAGGCTGTCCATCAAGCGAGGCCGGGAGGGTGGGGGCTGCTCCGAAGCATGAGCCGGCTGGGGAGCCGCTCTCTACTGCGCAGGGTCCGAGCCCCCACACTGGGGCTGGCCCGGCCACACAAACCGTCTCCTTGCCTGCCCAGGGTAGCAGGCTGGCTGGAGGCATGCTTGGTCCAGGGAGAGCAATGGCCACTTTTGGGCTGGGGCTGCCCCAGCAGATGCCCTCATCGGTCCCGACCTGCGTGCTGTTTCTGCTCAACCCACCCGACTTCCACAGGGGCCTCCTCAGGGAAGCCTGCCTTCCCTCCACGCCGAGCGGCGACAAGCCATGCAGGCACAGTTCAGTCTGCACGCAGGCCTGCGCTCCTCCTGATTCTGGTGGATCAAGAAACAGGACTGTTTAAAGGAAATTTCCCCCTGGGTAATCGCTTCACAATTCACACCTGAAATATCTTGCCGTGATAGAAGAAAAAGCGGTAAGCAGAAAAGCCTGCAGTGGAAAAACACTCTGCGTGGAGCTCCGGGAGCAGGCACTGTTGCTACACCATGTTAGCAAAAAATATTACCCGGAAAAATGATTACTTGCATCACAAAAAGGTTGAGATTTTCTTGGACAAAAACTGTGCTCCGAAAGGACAAAATGAGAACATCCAAGCCTGCAATTTTGGGACAAGCCCCCTGTTCTGAACGTCAACTGAGTCCTCATTAGTATTCTGAGTGGCTGCAAGAGACACTAAAGGCCTAAAGACAGCTTTGTGGAAACACAATTGAAATATCTTTCTAAATGACCGCCAGAGAGTGAGTGACGTGCCCTTCTTAAGCTAAATAAAATTAAAGTCAACCCTTCTAAAAAATACATGAGTGAAGCATCCTTTTTACGTTTCATTATGCAAATGCAGCTGTCCAACGCCATCCAAATTAGCCCTTGCCTTAAAAAGTTTTCCGATTTTGTTTTTTGCTTTTAGCCACACAGCTGTGCAGCACAGCTGGGGAGGTTTTTGCTTCCCCCACAGATGGCTTCGCCTCCAAAACCCGCAGACAAAGAACAAAACAGCCCTGCCTTCCCCGCTTCTAGACTGGAAGGGCCTGGGCATGAAGGGGACGGTGGTGGGCAGAGCCCTGTGTCTGTTCATGTACACCCTGGAGGCCTTGGACCCCTGTCCCGGGCTTTCCGAGGGGCAGAAGTGCCATTGCCGTGCCCGCCTTCCCTGGGATGCAGCCTGCTCAGCTGGTGCTGCAGGAGCCGATTAATCCCAGCATCTTGGTTGCCTGCTTCCCATGACACGGAGCCGGACTCCTTCCTCGAAAGGTGGCGCTCCCTGTCTCAAGAAGCCACTAGGTTGGGGAGCCAAAACCCTGCAGCAGAAGACGACGCAGGACAGCCCCAACCCCGGAAGAGCTAAACAAACCCAGCAGAAGAGGGAAGGGCCGCCCTTTCGGGAAGGCTCAGTGGATCCTGTGAAAGTTCTGCTTCTCCAGCTCAGCCACGTCCCTGCTCCACTGCTGTTTCGAGCCGTTCGTTCCCAGTCTGCACCACTGTTGGGCTGCAGCACCCCGGGGTCTGAGCCAGCCTGAGGGCTGGGAGCCGCCACGACAGTCTCTGCACGTCCTTCTCCGGGAACGGGGCCTGTGGGGAGCGATGGCATGTGGAGCAGCACCATCCAGCTGCCTGTGCTTGGGGGCGGAGGATTGGAATGAAGGGATGGGAACAAAATGCCCAGGGAAATCGGCACAGCCCTCGGTGCCCCTGGAAGCTGAGCTGCCCGAGTGGCAACGGAGCTGGTCGCTGCCTCCCTGTACTGGGTAGCAAGAGAGGCCTGGCCGGACGGCCCGTCTTCCGGAGGATTTCCGCTTCCCATGGGTATCCCACAGGCAAGAGGTGTCCCACCATCTCTGCCTCCTCTCCTGTGGGGAAGGCTTGGGCTGATGTGCTTCTGGAACTTGCTGCTGCAAAGCGTTTGAGTGGCTTAAAAAAAGCAACACATCTCAGCCACACAAAGTCGGGCGAGCCAGCAGATCTGCAGAGGAGGGTCCAGTGCAGCCTCCCCGAGAGACGGGACCCGATGCCGGGGCTCCAGAGCAGGGGCTGCCATCACCTCCTCCTCGGACACCCACTGAGCCGGTGTTGGAAGCAGAAAGCGGGACCGAGAAGCGGGTTCTCGGGGTCAGTGGGAGGGACGGCTGTTTGGGACTGACTCCCAAGGTCTCCTGGAGCTTTGCTTATGGCTTCAGAGCTGGCTGTCGCAGCCATGAAAGTGAACAAGTGCTGGGTAGGAATTTGTGCCCGGCAGGAATTGGGCTGGGAGACCGCTTTGGAGGCCATCTTGCCCCTGCGTGTTTGATGCTCGCCGTCCACAAGGGGGCCCGGAGCGGCGACTGCATCGAAGACTGGGATGCCAGCTCTTGAACCGTGGTTTCTCGTTTAATCGCCAGCGTCCTTGTTAACATGTTCTCCCCCGTTCCTTCCCCGTGCCTCTAATGAGTGACTTCCACACAATGTACAAGATGTAAGTACGGTACACAAGTTATTAATCTTCCACTGAAGCAATTACATCAACTCAAAACTCCTTGCGGCCGGTGAGCCGGTTCTTCGTGTGCTCCCTTCTTATCAGGTTAGCAATTTCAGATCTGCATTAAGTGTTCTGAAATCAATTTTCAGCTTATTTTGTGCTGCAGAAATTTGCCGTGCCTGGATCTGTGCTGCTAATTGAACAAGAGCAATTGATGTTTTAGCAGTAATTAAAGATGGTAATTATTACCAGATCTCCCCGCTGGCACCAGGCGTTTGCTCTGGACCTGTCAAAATGACACGCGAGCCGAATCAATCTTAATAACTTTGGTATTTTGGAGCAATGCCTTGGCAGTGGCCTCCCCGGAAGGTCAGCGGCGGAAGGAGAGGAGACGGGGCTTGGGGCCTGGATTGTCTGGACTTCGCGCTCAGCGTTGGTGGCGCAGAGATCGCGTTGTGAGAGGGAGCAGGGTTCTTGGGGAGGAACTCGCTTCTCCGGAGGCCTCGTTGGTGCGGGGTCTTTTATAACCCGGGGGCCAAGAGAGCATGCAAAGCCCGCGCGCAGTGTGGGAGCCGCGTGTGGACACGGAGTGCTCTCGTGTGCGCACTGGCACCCTCCCTCGGCCTGAGTTTGGGCGAGCATCCAGCGTGCTTGCAAGGGCGATTACTCTTGATCCAGCCCTGTGCCAATGAAAAGGGAATCTCTGGTTTCTCCCACCCTCCCTCCTTTCCTCCTCTTTTGTTCCCATGGAAATGGATCGCAAAGATGCAACAGGAGAGAGGAAAGATGCTCCCCGGGGCCATCACCGAAGAGCTATTAAAATGGAACAAAAATAAAATAATATAACATATGAGCCAACCTCCAGAAATCCATCTTCCCGCCACAAAGAAGAGACAGGGCTGGCTCCCCCCCTCCCTTACTTCAGGGAGAAATGGAAATGTAATCAGATCAGTTTGGAGAATGCAAAGAGAAAATCAGTTTTAATAAAGCCAAAAGGAAATGCAAAGCAGCTGCTTGAGATGGAAATTGTGTTAAATAGACACCTCTTTAGGAGGAAGCTGATGCAGGGATGTTTATCAAGGCGGTGCAGAGGCTCTGGTCTGTTTCTTTTCATTGGCAATATTTCAGACAGTGATGCGATGCGTCTTCAGCAAGGGGGAAGGATGGATAGAGAGCCGGAGCATCCGCTGGAGATGCTGCCTAGCCAGAAGAGACCGGGAACTGCGAGGCCATTGCTTTTAAAATCTCAGAAATAATCATTAGCGGGGCTACAGCACGATGGGCTGGGCTGCATATTTAGCGTAAAACACCCATTTATTCAGAAATGGCGGGACCGAGGCCCAACCTATGTCAGGTCAATGTCCTTCTGAGCATATGCAGAGTGCCCCCCCTCCCGAGAACTCCTGCACTGGGGGTGTGGCTTCTGTGTAGGCTGAAGCCCTGACTTATTTCTTCTTGTGGATGATCGCTGCCCCTGCCCCGGACGGCTGCCATGTTCCGTAGGGGAAGACCAGCAAGCAGGCCCTTGAATTGCTTGTCTGCGGTGGGAATGGGTTTTTCAGCCTGTGTGCTTCTTAATTATAACTCTGGGCAGGCTCTTTGGTGTTATTGCTTTCATTTATTATAAAAAGACCAGCGCCTGTGTTTTGAAATAGCTATCTGGTGAAATCACGGTTGATAAGCAATACTAAGCTGTCTTTGTGAGGCAGTGAGAATTTATCATTTTTTTTAAATGCAAGCCTTTGCCAGCTATTATAATTCTTCCTTTTCTTCTGAATGACATTTTGAAAAAAGGTCTGAATTCCTCCCTGCTCCCCACCCCGGCTATCAGAAAGTCAGTGCTATGGAAGGGAAAAATGCTGGCACCGAACATCTTCTGTGCGGGGCTGCGCAAAACCGTCCTGTCCCGTCCTGTCTGAGCCACCCTCGCCCGCCTGCCTGCACGCCCTTCTGGGGGCGGCCCCTCTCCTGGTCGGGCCCCGGGTCCCCGATCTGGCTGCTCTCCTGCGATGGAGCTTCCTCTGCTGCACTAGGATCTCCATGGGGTGTGACTGCGTGGCATCGCCCTGCGGGGCTCGCCGGGGCAGCGGGGCCGTTCCGCCGCAAGGCCTGGCGGCACAGGCCTGCTTCTGCTCGGAGGGTCTCATGCGGCTCGACTGTGGCCCGGCCCTGGAATATGCTTGTGTGTGCTTTTGCACGGCATGAATGGTCTGTCATTCTGATTTTCTCGTATTTCTTGATTTTGCCTGCACTCGAAGGCAGGCGTGTGTCATTTGGGGGAGAGAGCAGCCTGTGGATAGATAGGAGGGGTGTCCTTTGGCTTCCGAGGAGGTGTTCCAGCGGAGGCTGCTCCTGGAGGGCCTCCAGCTGTGCAGAGGCTTCTCCCCCGGCTTCTGTAGGCCACGAGTCCCTTGCCTGTGCGGAGCCCTGACAGCAAGGCAGCTCAGCTCTGGGGCACCGCTGCACGAGCAGGTTAAGCAGCCGTGCGAGGTTGGCGACCGCCATGGAGCCTTCCCAGCCTAAGAATGGGGAAGAGGGTCCTCTCTTCTCCTGGTAGATATTTTGGTTTCTTGCTGAGCACAGCCAGCCTTCGTTTGGAAAGAAGCCCTTGCAGAGGTAGGGAGGCCGGCGAGGCCGGTGCCTGGGGCGCTTCACCACCTGCTGCCGTGAGCCGTGCCTCTCCCTGCCAACCATGTGAGTCTCACCAGCATTTCTTTGACATTCAAGTCTCTGAGCATGTGCAAAGTGAAATGTTGAACCCATCTGACCCAAAACTTTCTTTATGAATGCTTCCGTGTTGCTCTGGGAGAGGAGTGTGTGGAACTGGGCACACCTGTGCTCCTCCCACGGTGTCCCTAATTGGGCCACCCTGCAACGGTGCCGTGCCGTCTAACAATTGGGGCTCCCTCAGCAGGGGGTGGGACTTCCCCATCTGAAACGCTACCCCCTTCCAAGTCTCCTCCCCCAGGATACTGCAGCTCCTCCCCATTCCCACAGCTGGGTCGACCGGTCCCCTCGTCTGCCCTTGGGCTGATCGCCCCCATAACGAGCTGGGGGTGGTCGCAGAAGCTTGTGCTGCAGCTGGAGCTGGGGCCTCTTCCGCAGCCTCTCCCAGCGGAGTCTGAGCAGCCAGTCCGGCCACGATCGGCGGCCTCGCACGTGCCGCCTCGTCTTCGGCACCTGAGCCGTCGGGCCCGCCAAAGCGGGCGGCCTCTCACGCGCCTGCCTGTGAACCGACAGGCTGTGTGTGCCCGAGTCCGTCTCCTTGGCTCCTGCTTCACTGCAGAGTCTGTGGGGAGGCAGCCGCCTGCCCCAAGACACGGCTGCTCCTGGGCCCCCTGAGAGCCACTTCTCGCTCCTTGGCAGACGATGGCCTGATCGGAGCACAGCTGCTTGCTCCCAGGGCCGCCATTCTGCAGGCATCTTATAAATCCCAAGCATAAATACCGGCGGCGACCTGCGGTGGGACACGCGGACATCAGTCCCCAGGTCTGCAGCCACTGGGGAGGAGTCAAGAATTGGAGGGAGCAATTGCAACAGGCGTTGGAGACGGCAGCAAGGAAGGCGCTTCCCCCCTTTGTTGAGCACAAGTCCAAGGCAGGGCAGATCCATCATCCTGGCCCTAATCAGGTAATGTTGATAAACTGCCAGCAATAACAGCCAATTGAAGGGAGCGGGTGGAGGATCTTCGGCTCCCAGTTCGTTCATTTTGGAAGTGCCATAACTAACCTATTAAAAGAAGGAAGAATCCAGTCCCAGGTGCCCCGTGTGAGCTTCTTTTATGTTTTAAGTGTGGGCCGTAATGTGTTTAGCAGCTGTTGATGCCAGAGGTCCACACGCGGCCCGAGATATTGCTTCGTGCTGGCTTGTGGATGGGCTTGCTTCGGTACGGCTTTCATGCGATTTTCGCTCCTGCCCGGGGGCTCGCTGTAAACATTTGGACTGAATGAACGTGGGGCGTGTGCATTTTGCAAATATATTTCTTTTAACCTCCTGAAGAAGCCCTTCTCTTCAGCAACCTTTTTCAGGAGGGCAGTGGACTGTGGAGGGGGGCAGCAGTATCCTTGCATGTGGCATGGGGCAGGAAGCGTCGTCCTTGCGTTCCCTGGCTTCGTGAGAATCCCCCGCCACCGCCTGGGAGCGCCCTGCTAGCCGCGTGGCCCTCGAGGGGCCCAGATCGCGACTCCCTGCTGGACTGTCCCGCGTCCAACGGGAGGGCAGGGGACGTGGTTGCTGTTAGCACAATTTCTGCAGCAGCCCAACCCACCGACTGGCATCCATTGCTGTGGGGCAGTGAGCGGCCAGCTTTCCAGGCGGTCGCTTCTCAACACCGGTCTCTAAAGTCTGGCAAAGCCAGCAGAGGTGATGATGCACGGACGGTTTTTTGGGAGCGATAAGGGTGCCTGTCGCAGGGGCTTTGTTTCAGAACCCCGCCGACCCACTTCCACAGAAATGGTTCTGTTGGTCCAGGCTTCTGCAGGACCAACAGGGCTGGATGGATTTTCGAAAGGCCGGTGAAGGGTGTGTGGCCGTCTGAGGAACTCTAGGGCCAGCTTGGAGCCTGGCCTGAGCCCAGAGACCGGAGGGTGTCTGTACCCACGGCGGCCCCCTTTGGAGGAGCCAAACCAGGACTGCAGCGTGAGGCTTCAGAGGAGCTCAGGAACTTGGGCAGTCAAAGGTGTTTGGGAAAGAAAGGCGAGCAAATTGATCATGCCACACGGAAACGACGAGGCCATCTTCCCGCGAGTGACACTAATTTCCATTTGTCGCCTGGCAGTATGATAATGTTTCCAATGAATGGGGAGGGAGGGAGAAGTGGCAGGGCCCTCCTTCCGCCGCGCTCTTCCTCTCCCTCCATCCTGCCCCACACCTGCCATAATTAGTTGTCAAAATTAGTGTCAATGGAACGGGGTGCACTCCGGTCCTGATGAGACGATACAGCAAAGATTCCATTTCATCTCAAACTTGACATTAAACTTTAATAGTCTCAAGGACAAGAAGCCAACAGATCTCAGACGTAATGAGATAAAGCAAAGTTTCTCTGACAGCAAATTTGATCACAAATGGGCTCTGAGATTGCTTCTTTGATATAAATGAAACATAATTCATCTTCCACCGCCGTGGACGGGCTTTGAGGCCTTGTATAATAACAGTGTCACCAGGGCCTCTTCGGTGACGAGTGCTGGAGTGGCAAGAGGGGATGGACACGGGAGACCCCTGCCCGCGGCTCTTGTGCCGGCCCGGGCAGGGAGGAGTGCCGCGGGCGAGACGGGATCACACCGTGCCGCCTCCCCGGCCCACCAAGCTTCCCCTTTAGGGCCTGTGGCTGGAATGGCTCTCGGTCCTTCGGGCGCTGCTGGGGAGCCTCCGCACTCCGAGGCGGCAATGCCAGTCGCCAGAGGGGGCCGCGATTGCGGGAGGGGTCCCGCTTTCCCACCCTGCTTGGGGGCTCTGGGGCACCTGGCTCACCACTCGGGGGGGCGGGGGGCGAGGCGCCGGGCCCTCCCTTGGGATGATTCCAAAGGTCTCCTCTTGCGCGCGCAATGCACAAGCCTCGCCTGGAATGCTTTCCCCGCTATGCAGTGGGCGCTGGTTGTTCCTGCTTGGTGGCACGGGGGGCCTGGGCGTGATGCGGCCCCTCTCAGCGGATTCCACAGTTTCGGCAAGAACATCTGGGGAATGTCCTCAGCTGCCCCATGCCAGTGGGAGGCTCTGCCAGATGAAGGGGAGCTTGGGCCCGGCAGCCATGGGGCAGCAGCTGCTTCGCCCTCAGACAATCCCTGCTTCCCAGGTTGCACTTCCAGGCTGCAGGTGGAGCAGTGAGGATGGGAGCCGGCATGCCTGCAGCGCAGTGGGCCTCCGAGGGTGCTGAGCACCCGTGCAGAGCAGCTCCGCAGAGCCAGGGACGGGGTCCCAGAGGCGGCAGGTGGCTCCTTGAAAGGGGGTGTGGTCCCACAGCCATCTTTTCATTTCACGCAGCGGGTGGAGCGAGGCTGGCGGGTGCGCAGGGCGCCAGGCACCTCTCGGGCATCGCGGACTCCCGGTTCCCCAGTCCAGGCCCAGGCCAGAGGGGGGCATGGAAGCACCGATGCATGGGCAGCGGGGCTGTGCTGGAGCCCGTTAGCCGGGAGCGCACCGAGGACGAGTCCCTGGCCGTCTGGAGCGCCGCCCTGCCGCAGAGGCCCGGTGGCTCTGCCTTGCCGGGAGTCCGCAGCCGGGCCTGGGCACCGGCCTCAGTGCAGCCGCGCAGCTGCTGCCCCCGCCAGCTGCCTGCCCCGCGTGATGTGCTCCTCCGCTCATCTGCAGCGGCCTCTGAGGAGTGGACCTTAGGCCCCCAGCCCTGACACGATAACGATAATGGATTCATTTGGCAACTGCTTCCTGAACTTGTTATTATCTTTGTCATCAGAATTAATTTAGTGCCATGCGATTTCCCCCGTCCCTCCCTCCTCACCCCCCTTCTTCCCTCTCTTCCTCTTTCTCATTACAACGATCTTGCAAAGGGTATGACAGAATTCTAATGGCCACCATGTTATGGGGGCAGCAATAATGTTCCATAATAGCCTGACCTTTTCAAAGAGCTCCCTGTGACACTACAAAAGTCAGGCACCGGTCGCTGCCTTGGTGTGGCCATGAGAGGCCTCAGGAGCAAAGGAAGCCGGGGAATGTTGCGGTCGCGACGCCTCCGTTTCTGCAAGCGGCAACGGCAAAGGAAATTTGAATTTGATTATGCTAATAGATGTGAATCCACTTTGACTTTCCTCCGTTTGAGACAATGGCAAAACCTGCCATATCCTCTTTGGCCCGGGGTGAGGAAAAGCGTTTATGGGGGATTATGGGGGCTGAGGACCCAGGGTTGTGTTCTTCTTGATGTGTGCACTCTTTCCGGGGAGCTGAAGGTGGCGGACAGGAAAGCGTGGGCCCCCATGCAGATGGCAGTGGAAGCCGTGGCTCTGACCGGCACTCACCCAGTGGCGGAGTGTGTGGAATATGGGCGCTGTGGTCCCAGAGGAGGCGTCTCCTGCAATTCTGGGGAGCGGATGTGCCCACGAGCGCTCCGGGGACAGGCTGCTGTGTGCTGGGGCTGCCTGGCTGACCGAGGGCCCCCAGGGTGCCTTGAGGTTGCGAGCCTTGAGTGCGCGGGGCGAGGGAAGGGCCTTGCAGCAGCAGAGTTCCGCCTCCCTTTCAGGGAAGTCCGTGCTTCTGGTGGCAGTGGCACCTGGGTGCGGAACACTGCTCTGGAACGGCCCGGAGCTGCGAACCGCCCGGGAACGGAGGTCTCCGGCGGTGGCGGCAGCAGCCTCGAGCAGGCGTCCTGCCTGGTCCCCGGCGGCTCTTCCGTGGAGCCCCTCGGACGTCGCAGCCATCCGGCACCGGCCAGGCAGGCGGCGCTGCTCTCAAGCCCCTCCAGAGAGCGCCAGGGCCCTGGGGTGCATTCCCCAGACAGAGCCTCGGGCCCTCACCCTGCGGGACTCCCACAGGCAGCCGGCAGTGGCCCCAGGCCGGGCTGGGATCTCTCCTGCTGGCCCTGCCCTTCGCACGCCGGGCGCTGTCCAGGGTCCTGAGCACAGGCCTCTCCCAGACCGCCTGACTGAGCAGCGCGGTGCAGCCGTGGGGGCTGGAGGTGGGCCTGGGCCGCGTGTGCCATCAAACACAGGAGAGCATGCAGAAGCTGCAGGGGTGGGCTGCGAGCTGGAAATGCCCCGCAGGCGCCTGCGGGGCTTCTGAGCCGAGGGTTTTGAGCGTTTGACCCTGAGGCGAGTTTTCCCTTCTGCCAGACAAGGCTGGCAATGACCTGCCCTTTGGGCACGAGAGGGGGGCTTGTGGGTCCCCCCCAACTGCCAAAGCCCCGTGGGGGGGGCAGACTGCTCTCCGTGGAGTGCGGGCCACGGTGGGTGGAGCAGAAAACAAGCACACCTTGGAATGAACGCAGCACTCCATGCATTTCCTTAATTGGCAGGACAGGCTTGATTTATTTGTTAATTAACAAAGACACATGTGAGATGAGATGGCTTGGCTTCTTTGGACTTGTGACTGACAGGTTTCTCGGTACAGACTGAGATAAAAGGAGGGCGGGTTTGTTTGAGCAAAACCTGTGGAAGAGGCGAAGGGTTGGGGCAGAGCACAGGGCCCCACTGCTCCCCGTTGGGCCAGCCTGCTCCCCTCGCTGAGGCATGATTCCCTAGCGGCCCACCTTTCATGTGCCCCTGAAGCCAGCAAAGAAATCCGCTGGAAACGATGAGGCAGGCCAGGCTGACTGCAAGGAGAAAGCCCCCCAGAGTTCACCTGTGTTGCAGTGACATTTGGAGCTTGCAGCTCTTTAGAGAAATGTCAATGTGAACACACGGAGGGGAGCAAATGAATCCGAGGAACGTCCACCGTGCTGTTCTGAGAGCAGAAGTGCTGAGCACAGGGTGCGGGGGGAGCAAACGCCGGGCCCCGCAAGGCCCGAGGCAGAGGGGTGAACCTGCGGTCCCGGGCAGTGCGCCTCTGCTCTGCTTCCCTCCCAACGCCAGCAGTTTGGTGTTTGCCAGTTTGTTCGCAGTGCGCCTCCACCCTGAACGGCCAAATGTTTCTCCGGAGGGCGGGTTTGCGGCAGGAAGGGCTTTCTGCTCAACTTCACGGGCGCTGTGGGCACGCTGGGCCCAGCCCAGGGCCCCGGGAGTGTCTCCTGGATGCAACGATGGTCGGCACCTCTGCTGTGGGCACCGGGCAGCTGGCCTCTGGAGCAGGCAGGGGGACCGCTCTGGTGGTCGTGGGGCTGGGAGGCGAGGACCATGGGCAGCCAGATGGGGGTGAAGCTGGCCAGCGCAGGACGAACGCCCCGGCCGAGGTCCTCAGAGGGGCAGCAGCCAAGGAGTTCTAGCGCCTGTCGTGACTCATGTACCCTCTGTCCGTCTGTGCCTCTGGTCCCCCTGCTGCTGCCTCTTCTTCAACTCCTGGGCACGTGTGTTTTCCCCAGGCCTCTGCAACCCAGAACCTCCCGGGCGATTGGCAAACGCTTCCGCCTGCACAAGGACGGCGGGGGGACCCACCCGAGGCCGCCCTGCCCAAAGCGCAGGCTGCTGAGCACAGGGTGGTGCCCGTTCTCCGGTGCGCTGCGGGGGGGGGGGTCAGTGCCGTTTCCCCTCTGCCGCTTCCGCACTCGACCGCGGGGGCTTTGCACCTGTGCATCTCTTGCCGCGCAAAGGCCGCTTTTGAATATGAGATGCCAAATTGATTCCTCGTAATAAATGAAGCAGTCGGGTACCTCGTTTGTGGGTTGACATCTCAGCTGGCGCCTCGACTGCTGCTTTCTCCCCCTGCCTGGGAAAGGCACTTAAGGAGGCGGCGGCGTCCTATCGAGGCATCGCAGTTTTCCGGGAACCAATCTGTTTGCAATCTGCTTCTGTCCAGGAGGGACGGGGAGGCGAGGTGGGGGGGGGGGATGAGGAGGAGGAGGAGGAAGAGGAGGAGGAGATGCGGAGAAGCCGCTTCCTTGTGCGTGAGGCTCTGGATTGCAGGCCTGAGCTCCGGCCCGTGACTGTCTTGCAGCTGCAAAGCGCACCCCTCACCTGTTGACCCACCTTTGGGTGTGGCGCTGGGGCTTCCTGCCTACGAGGCACATGGTGAGGGGCAAGTGAGGGGCGCTTCTCCGGAGGGGCTGGGGAGGGGGGTGTGGGGCTTCCTGTGGGGGTGTTTTTGTGGCCAGGGATGGGCAGGCTCTCTCCGAGGCAGGGCTACTCCACAAAGCTTTGGGTGGGTGAAGCAAGGATGGGCTCCCCAAATTCTGTACCCCACCTGCAGCCAGCAGCATCAAAATGCACCGGCAGGAGGAGGTGCCCCCCCCCCCCGGCAAGGATCGGGGTGGGCTGCCCGCAGCCCTCCGGGGCCTCTCCTTTCCACTGCTGCAGTTGTGCTGCTGGCCGGCCACCCTTTTCTGCCGCTCGAATGTCCCAGGCCCAGCACCCTCCCGAGGCTGGTTCCCCAAAGGCCTCCCTCTTGCGGTGGGGAGTGTCGTGGGTGGCTTGGCGTGGTGGCGCTCGGTGCGTCCCGCGTCTGAGAAGCGGCCTCCTCCCGCTGTGTAGCGTCACTGCCCACATCCCCTCCCTGGCTCAGGCAGCCTTTCGCTCGGCCCGTGTGTGCCAGCTCCTTCGCAAGGGGAGAGCGGGCCGAGGCGGCTCCCCCGTGCTTGTTTTGATCATTTACTGCCTGGTAAAACATTTACTGGGGCTGCCTTGAGAGGGGGAAGCAGATGCCGGCCTCATAAAGGTTTTATGGCCTCCCTACCTCTCGTGCGCAGCAGCTTCAGGCTCCCGACTGAAACCTCACCGGCCGGGAAAGCCCTGCCTGCCCAGGTGAGCCAGCCCCCCGCCCCATGCCATCGCACACCTCAGTCTCCCTTGGGAAAGCGGGTGTGCGTGCACCCAGAACTGACTCCGTCTCAGGCCGCCCCACCTGTCCAGGTGTGTCTGACCCACCTGTTAATGCTTCCGTCCTCTGTGGCGGGAGATGCATTTGCAAGCCATGAGCAGCACTTCCTCCTCCAGACCGCCGTGCGTCTCTCGATGTAGATTTATTTATAGTTTGTCTTTGCCCCAATGAGCATACAGCACACATGCAGCTGGCTGGAAAGATCCGCTGGGACCTGGAGGCTCAACCCTGTGGTTGTTTGCACTTAGGAAGGCCTCAAATGTCCAGCATCCCCCCGGCCAGCTGCGTGTTTGGAGAGACCTTTTCTGTCCAAGCAGGCCTCGAGCTGGGCCTCGAAGAAGCCCAAAAATGCCCCTTTGCTGGTCTCTGCCCTTCCAAGTGGCTAGCAGAGTTCAGAGGAGGTGGCCGCTTGCCCGGAGCTGCACAGGCTGCCTGAAGGCGAAGCAAAAGCAGCGGCCATAGTTGGCCGGGTTCCTCAAAGTTTGCGCCAGCCTGTTCCCACTGCAGAAGCCTCCTCGCTTCCCTATCCCACTCGGTTTTATCCTCAGTGGCAAAGATACCCTCTGGGGACAGTTTTAAAGGGGGCAAGGGCGGCGCATGCCTTTGGCAGATCAGGACCCATCACACGTGGCTCTGAAATGGTGCGCAGGAGCATGAAGACTGGCCAGCCGTGTCCCAGCCTGCATGTCTCAGCCTCCCCCCGTTTGCTCCCCAGCTGAGCTGAACCCGACGCAGGCCTTCTTCCCAGAGCCAAGCCCCCAAGGGAGGGAGGGAAGGAGGAAGGAAGGAAAGTGGCGAGAGCGGAAAAGGAATGGAAGATGATCGCTCCGTCACTCCCACACAGCCTCCATTCTTGGGTAAGGTTGCTAAAGGGAAGGTGAGAATTAGCATTCACCTTGTTGTGGCTGATTTTGGGGGCTGAGGCAGTGTGAGGGAAGGGAAATGGGCAACGTTCTCAGTGGGCCTTCCATTAGCCTGGAGGAAGAGGAAGGGGCATAAACTCAGGCGAGCGATCCGAGGCTTATGCGAATGGGGTGGCATATAAGATTCCCAAATAAGCCAAGCAAGCAAGCAAGCAAGCAAGCAAGCAAGCAAGCAAGCAAGCAAGCAA
>JAIXND010000621.1:773161-848631 GCA_023646645.1 Varanus salvator macromaculatus
CAAGCAAGCAAGCAAGCAAGCAAGCAAGCAAGCAAGCAAGCAAGCAAAGGATTCTTTTGGTGCTCACTCCCTGCAGAGCAAACAAAGTATTTTCCTTTCTCCGTTCTTGGGGTCTCGGAAATGCGTGACGGCGCTCCCTTCCGGAGCGATCCCTGGCTGTTAAATATGGCACAACAGACACAGCATTCAGCAGCTGCTGCTCCTGTGTGTGCGTCCCTTCGCTTGGGTTAGTTTTTGGCTAGTGTAAGTTTTGAGAACCATTTTTCCCCCTTGCAAATGTTAAGTATTCGCATGAATGACCTTCCGTCCTTCCGTCCTTCTAAAAATGGTGCCTGAGCAAGCCCACTCTTGGTTTTAAACAAACAGAAAAGCATGCAAATATGCAAAGAAAGAAAGAAAGAAAGAAAGAAAGAAAGAAAGTCACCGCTTGCGTAACCAGCTCATCCCTCCCCTGAGCCAATCTGCCAGCACTAGCATGCAATCCAGTGTAGAGTCGTTGAATGAATGGAGGAGCAGCGATTCAAATTTCCCACGCTTCTGAGCCTGACTGGCAAAGAGAAGCTCTGCACTCCCTTCCCTTCATGGTCACTGGATCCGGTGCTTGGAGGTTTGCAGGCAGCCCAGAGTTCTGTAGAGGGAGCTGGGATTAGTTAACATCAGTCAAGAATTATGCGTTCTATTTACCTGTCTGAAATTTCCATTACTTTTCCTGCTCTGTATATTGAAACATACATCAGCTGTTCATTAAAGCATAATCTTCAAATTATACCGTCTCTGAGCAAACAAGGTTACATTGGCTTGCTTGCATTTGAATGAAGCAAGAGTTTGAGAGCTCGCAGCAGTTGCTTTGGAAAGGGGGGGCTGTCCAGATTCTCCTAATGCGTGACGTGACGGATCTTGCCCCATCCATTAGGGGAGGTGTGGGGGAGCCCAGCGCCGCGCTTGTGGCTCCTTCGACATCTTTGCAGCTTCATGTCTGGCCTGGAATGTTTTAGAAAGAGTTTCTGATCTCTTTGAAGAAAAGGAAAGAGAAGCTGGAAAGCAAGAGAAAGGGGCTTAAAAGACCCTAGCATGGAGCTGCTGTTCTGATCAGGGCTGCCGAATCCAGGCCGTTTCTTTTTCTTGGGGAAAAAACTGGAACCGGAGTCAAGCCTGAGCAGATCCCGTGGCTCTCCGTGCAGAGCAGTCTTGCCAGCCTCCAGGGCGGAGGAGCACGGGCGGTTTCCAGCCCAGAGCCTGGGATGACTTCCCAGTACCCGCCTCCTGCACACCAAGCCTTTCAGAGGCCGCTCCGTCCCGCCCACGCCAAGGGAGCGTGTCCCATCGCAGCAGACGCTGCCCGCCCACCCACCAGCCTGCCAGCTCAGGAGTGGCCCGGGTGGGACTGAGACGAGGGCGCTCACCAAGGCTGGCCCGCTGAGGAGCCCTGCCTGTCAGCTGTGCGGGTGAAGCTTGGGCGGGCGAACCAGACCTGGGGGGACAGGCAGTCGCAGGGCCGGGGTCCTGTCACAGCACGGTGTGCAACGCACGGCTCTCTGGGTGTCTTTCATCAGCAGCCCCTTGGCTCCGCCAGCTACGGCAGCAGGCACGGGGAGGCCCGCAAGGTGCCCCCTCCCTTGGCACAGCACTCCATTGGCACCCAGGGCTCGGCCTCCATCCTGCCAGCTCGGCACTGAAACCCTGGGGTCTCAGACCCTGTCAGCCTGCTGGTCTCCGTCGGGCGGCGTCCTGCTGACCTGCCTTCCTTGCTGCCCGGCCATGGCTCTTGTGCTTGCTGCTCACTGCTGGCCAGCCGGAGGCCTCCGCGTCCCCGTTTGCCTGCCCGCCTCGAGCAGAAGGGATGCTGCCACGCCACCTCGGAATCCCCTGACCTCTCCGAGCGATCCCTGCAGTAGCCGGACATCTGTCAGCCGCGTGGAACGCGCCATCAGCCTGCTTCAAGGATGCTCGTGGGGCGGTGGAGGAGCGCGTCGTTCAGCCGGAGGTTGCATCTGGATCGCGCCTCTCCCCTCAGCAGCTGGGCATGGACTACTCCACGCAGGAGCTGCGGAGACGGCGATGATGTTTGCATCCCCCTGGCGAGGAGCCCCTGGTGGCGCGGGCGTCCCCGGAGCGAGGGACAAGCCATTGGCTTGCCCCTTGCCAGAGCAAAGAAGCCCCCCGCAGTCAGGCGCCGGGGCTCACTCGTCCCCCAGCCACTCCCAGCGTCTCCTCCTGTATTTGGGAGCCTTGCCAGAAGCGCCCCGGCGCCCCCCGTGCCTTCTTCTCCGTGTCACGGTCCAGCGGCGGGGCCTGCGTGTGGAGAAACCCTGCCGACAACAACCTCTGTGGATCGTTGCCCCCCTGCGGCCACTCAGGTGCAAAGTGCTCCCTGTCCCACACTTCCCGGAAAGAATTAAGCCAGAAAATGGTCTCCCCCCGCACCTTTAATAAAAAGAAGAGCTTTTTTTATGTGACCCTGGCGGCTCACGTCAGCGCCGCGTCCTGCGCTTTTTGATTGCCTGTGGCGGAGAGCCTGTTGCCGGCACTGACCAGCCCAGGGCGCTGCGCCGCTTAAAGCCACCTTTGTGATGCGGCGCGGAGTGAGTGCGCATGATGCGTGTGGTGGGCCTGCACGCCCGGCTCCCAGGCGCACCAAAGGCCGCCGATCCTGCAGGCGGGGGGCTGTTTTCCGGGGAGCCGGAGGAGAGCCTAACGCCGAGGGGGGAGAGGCGAGGTGGGGAGAGGCCGGCCTCGGCAGCACTTGGATCGCCGGGAGCCCCCCGGGCCCCCTCTCCGCTTTTGATTTGACAGCATTCCTGGGGAAAGGGTTTTAAATAATGCATGTCGTTTGCATGCAGTTCAAGGCCGGAGTCCTCGCTGAACAGTCCTTGCGACGCGGCGTCCTCTGATCAATGTGCAGCTTATATTTTATGCATCTCCCCCCATGGCGCCAGATTTGAGCAGTGGCTTCCGGGTCGGGCGGCGGACTCTCTGCGCACTCGCTCTGCTGCTCGCTGGTGCAGCAGGCTGGCCTGCCCCCTCCAGCCCCTCGCCCACAACAGCTGCAGAGGGACGGCTGTGACCCCAAGAGCTGTCCAGGGCACCGCGGGGAGCAAGGCGAGGGGCTGCCTGGAGGATGCTTCCCCTGCCTTGCCCCTGTTCCAGAGCGCCAATGAAGTCCGCTCCTTGGGCACAATGATGCGCTTCGGTCTTGCCAGGCAGCCTCTCGATCACCCTTTGTTCGCGCTTGCACAGAGGCAGATAACTCCATTAGCCTGGATGTGAGCAGACTTGCCAGTTGTGCATTAGTGTGGAGGTTGCCTTCTCCAAACGGCGCACAACCAAGAAAGCTGCCAGCAGCCTTCCTGCGGCACGGGAGACGCTCCGGGCAGGCGGGTCGGCAGGCCCGCCTGCGGTTTGGCCGTGGCCAGGAGCTTGTCCGTCTTCACTGCTCCCTCAGAATCTCACTGGCGCAGTCGCTGGAGCATCACGTGACGACACGTCTGTGGAACCCATGCATCATATCACAGGGCTGCCCCTTTCCCTCCCTCCAAAATGGCCCTGCCTCTCACGCTCAGGAAGCCACTAAAGACCCCAGCAGAGCTCTCGGGTGGATGAACACTCGTCCGCAGAGCAGCCCCCCTGCTTGGGCCCGACCTCTTTCCCTTCCTTGGACCAAGGAGGGCCAAGCGTGCCGCCCCTTCCCTCCAAGGACCAGCTGGGCAGAGCTCCAGGTGACACGAAGAAGAGAAGGCAGGATGTGTGCGGATGCTGGGCTGGCTGTGTGGAGACAGCCATGTTTCTTTTTCTATCCTGGTGGGCTCCCAGCCGATCAGTCGCAGCTTCTGGGAAGGAGAGAAGAGAGAAGATGGGAGACGAAAGAGGGGAAGAGAGAAGAGAGAGAATTTTGCCTCCTGCTTGTTTTGGACTGGGCTGTCACCAGTGTCTTATGCGGATTAGTTCACACGCAGCCCTCTGGAATTGGGACTCTGGCTCAGGCTGCACAAGCGGGGCACCATCGCAATGCTTCCAGCTGACTTAGCAGATGCTCAGAAGGGAAGGCTCTTCAGCTCTGATGGCTTATACAGTTCAAGCCAGGCGCTTTTTTGTTTCTGTGCCAAATTCAAGGTGCTGGTGCTTCCTGTTCAAGCCCAGCGGGGGCATGCCCCCCTCCGCCAGCTTCTTCCTGCTCTTCTACGACCTTGCAATGGAACTCCCTCTACCTCTCGGCTGAGAGGCACCCTTGCATGGCCTTCCTCGAAGGGCTTCTCCAAATTTCGGTCCGGCTTCCCGGTTTCAGGCCACTCATCCCAGAGAGCTGTCAAGAAGACTTTTCAGGCACAACTTCTATGTCAGAGACGTCGTCCTGCCGCATGTTCCCTTTTCACATCTATCCCCAGCATTATGCTTTATCGTCACTGCTGCAACTGTATTGACATTTCCCTTTTCTGTTCCTTCCATCCTCGTGGGCAAATAATTGCTGAGAAGCAGGCCATGCATTTGCCAGACGAACAAAAGCGGCTTGCATTTCCAGGCGGCCTCCTGCACGGGGCCACCGTCCAAGTCAAACGTGGCCGGGCTGCCTTCGCGAGCCAGGCGAGCACATCAGCAACCGCATCACGCCTGCAGTGTTTGTTTCTCATGCGCTGCTTGGAGCAGAAACAGAACAGAACAAAACAAAAAGCCTAAATCCCTGATGGGCGCCTGGAAGTAATTATGAAAACACGGCCCCAGTCTCTCCGTCGGAGACGTGGCCGGCAGGAGTGGCTGTAATGGGGGTGACCTCCGGCCCCCTGCGGAAGGCAGCTTCGACAGAGCCGGTGCCGAAGCCTCTGTTAGGCATTTCATTAAATGCGATGACGGCAAATAAAGTCACATTATTGTGCATTATTCCTTTGCTCACATGGCCTTGTGGAGGGGCATGAAAGCTGCGCACGGAGTCCGCGGCACGTGGCAGGGCACCATGAGCTCCCGCGCCAGATGTGGGAAGCCAGCCAAGAGCCATTACCTGGGATTGATGGACAAGGGGCTCGCCGGGAAAAGCGCCCTCTGTGCTGGTGGCGGCTCTCCCATTTGCTGCCCCGCCTGGGCTCCCCGATCACCGCTGACCCCTGTGATGCCTGATGTGGGCACTGCAGCCGGGCCTGTGACTCCTCCCCACCCTCCCACACACAGCGCAGCTCAGAAACAGCCACTCCGCCTTCCCATAAGAGCCCGGCGAGGCGGCTGCGGCAGTTCGGCAAATGAGGCAATGCTGCAGCCCTGGCAGAGGCCACGTGCAGGCCGAGGGGGCTCGGCCGGCCCTGGCCCTTCCCTGAAGCATGTGGGGGGAGCGTGACGCTCGCTTGCCAACAGTTTCGCGTCTGCCACAGCCACCATGGGACCGGTGCTTCGGCCCGAGAGGAGTGCCCCATCCCTGTCAGCGGTCCTCCAGCCGGCCTCCTGTGCTCCGGCAGAGCGCTGCTCGCAAGCTGGTGGTGTCGAGCCCACAGGTGCCTCGTCTCCGGGGCCTCTGCCCGTCCCCTTGACGCGGCCCACACGGGCAATTGAAGCCGCGGCAGCCCGTGGAAGATGGGGCTGTCTGAGGTGGCTTCCTCTCGCTGCCAGATTCAGGTGGGGCGACGTGCTGTGTGCAGACAGCTGATGTGGACTTGGCAGGGGGACATGCCCTCCCACTCAGGTGCCAGTGGCTTGCCTGATCGTGCAAACCAGCCGAGTGTCCAGGCGGTCAGGAGCCCTCGAAAGGAAGATGGCGCGCGGGTGCTGGTCCAAACACTCTGCGGAGTGGCCGCAAATGACGCGCCTCTGCCGGCCTCCTGGTCGAGGGCTGCTCTGGCGATTTTGCCCCCAGGCAAAAATCATGTGGGTGGCTGCCACTTTGCCCCCCCCCCCCCGTAGTAAACAGAGAGATCCACGGTCTGCCGCCCTTTCGGGCACCCTGCCCAGCTGCCGGGGTGGCACCTCTCCCTGACTGCAGACAGGGCCACCTGCTGCTCCTCCGCGTTCAAACAGCCCATAATAATCTGTTGCTTTACCTGGTGGCTGCAAGGGATCCTCACTGATGTGGTGGGCAGGAATGGCCTCTCGGCTTGGGGTGGCCTGAAAGGGGAGGCTGCGGGGCTGCGGGCGCGCAGAGGGAGGCTGTGGGCGCAGCCCGGTCCCCGGGCCTTTTCCTTTGACTCCCTCCCTCTTGCAGGCTGCTGGAGCGATGGCAGACGGCGATGCATATTTAGCTGCTATTTACATTCAACAATGTCTCTGTGTGGCTCTGTTTTCTTCCCAAACACTGTAATTCCTCCAGGCATCTGGCTGGTGTGACTTGGAAGCGTGCTGGAGAAAACACAGTGGAGGCGAGCCGGACACATTTGGCACGGAGCTGCCGCAGTCTCCCGGGTGGGTCTTCGCATGGGTGTGCTTGGCGAGCTCCTCGGGCTGCGCGGCGCAGCCTCCTCCCTCGCGCTCCGTCCAGGAAGTGGGAGCCCCGGGCCTTCTCTCCCACTCGGGACCGAGGCGTTCCCAGGAGACAGAAGCAGGCACAAGGCCTGGGGTGATTGGGGATGTGCCGAGCCCAGCGGAGGAGCCCTGTCCATCCCCGGGCGCCTCAGCCGCTTCTCTGCCAGGAAGCCACCGACGCACTTCAAGCCTCTGCCTCGAACAAATGTTCCTCCGTCTCGCCGCTTGCAGCCGCATGTTCCTGTCCCAGGAGAGGAGCTGCCCGGCTTCTTGGCCCTCTCAACCTCAGCCTCTCCTCCTTGCTGGGGCAGGACTGTTGGGCTTCTCATGGGGCCATTGCTCCAAAATGGGCCCCCTACGGCTTCGCCAACCCAGGATGACCTGCATCTCAGTGGTAAAAGTCAACAGCCCAGTAAAAGATGTACATGGGAGATCTGCTGATATATAAAATGCTACACTGACTTGAACATGCAGCCCCACTGGCGTTAGCAGGCGGGTTGCGTGGCCTTCCTGGAAGAAAGATCACCCCTTCCATTTCAGGAGAGTTGGTCCAGGAGACACGTGCGCATGGTCCTCATCGCTTGCGAAGAGGCTCGGCTGTGAGGCCATCCATGCGTCGTTTTCATCCGTGTCCCCTGGCAGCTCGCGTCATACAGTTTGTTCCTTCAGAGGGCTGCCCTGGACCCCGAGGAGCAAGAGAGTCCAGACGGCCAGGGCTGAGCTCCTGGCACCTGGTGTCCTTCCTGGTCAGGACCTGTCCAAGCCTCTGCCCTGAGCGCGTCGATAGGCACCATCCTTCTGAGGAGCGTGTGATGCACCGGAACCCTGGATGGACGCAGGTGGAACCCTGCGGGTCAAGTCGCCATCCTGGTCACAGAATCCAGGCGGAGCGCGAAGCAGGCCAGGCCAGATCCTGGTGGTCCCTGGGCCCACCGCCCGGTTGACCTGTAGGCTCAAGCTCCCAGGCCATGGCTGGTGGTCCAGCTTCCCCCCAGCCGCCCCTCGGATGCAGGGCTTTGCGATGCTTGGCCAGCCGGCACCAAGGCAGCCCCTGGCAACAACCGGCCCAGGCGCCCAATGGGTCCGTCATGCAGAGTTTCTCTGCCACTCTAGTCAGTGGCTCAGTTGCAGGTCTTGTCAGCATGTACGATGATAATCTGTTTGCGGTGGCAAATTAGTGGCAAAGAGAAGCAAAATGGGGGGAGGCTGAGTCCATGCAGCACACTCCAGAAAGGCCCCCAACTCCTTTTCCGGGGGAGTCTGTCTCCTGGGGCCCCACTGCTCCTCGCATGGTGGAGGTGCCAGAAAAATCTCCTGCTTTTTCAGTGCTGACCTGAGGAGCCCCGCAGGAGACCTTGTGCAGGCACCTGGGCACTTTGCAGTCAACGGGTTTGCTGAGTGGAAGTGCTCGTCCCGGAGATGACCGCAGCCTGGGCTTCTGCACTGCAACACTGGCCTCCAGCCGGCCTGGCCTTTTGGTGGAGCCCCGTCTTTTGGGCCCAGGAGAAGCGACCCAGCCTGGTCCGGAGAGCGGGGTGGGCCATCGCAACATGCTCTGGCGCTGCCCAAGATCCCGGCTCCTCCCCGACACCCAGGTGCAGGTAGAACCACCGTGTGCTCACCACCAGCCTGCTCGGCTCTGGGTACAGAGGGAAGTGTTTGTGAACAACCCTGCCCTGCTATGCGTATAAATCAAGTATCCACCACGGCAAGAGAGGGTGAAGCATCATTTTGAAAAATACAGTCCCCTGTGAAGACAGGAGGGAGCTGTTTGCAAAGACGTAAATGCACCGCAGCTCTGTCAGGAATGGCAGAAACTTCTCGGCCTCAGCAGGTGCCTGGTTACCATTGTTATTCCAAACACCGAGGCATAGTAATTACCCATAATTACTTATAGGCTTTGGTCCAGTGACTATCTATACCTCACGCCCCTAATGAAATTTCCACGAAGGAACGCAACACCTGCTTCGTAAACACCCCCATCAGCAGCACCTTGCAGGGCTGGTTCGGGAGGAGAAGGGACCCGGCGCCTCACCTGCGCTGTGCGAAGGCGGGCGTCCGTCCGTGCGCGATCTTGCCGTGAGGGGTCAACCATGGAGCACCCCCAGCATGGTCTTTCCGGCCCTCTGGCAGTCTGCAGCCAGCCCCACTCAAGCGGGGACGGGGGAAGAGCTTCCCATGGCTGGGGGGTCGGTGTGAGGCTGCTCAGGCCCGGCCCGGCCCGGCCCCCTGGGCCAGGTGCATCGCGCAGGGGTCTCGGGTTGCGCAGCCTTGGCTCTCAGGTGCCTGGCCCAGCTGGTGATGCCACGCTTTCCTGCCCACGGCACCCAAGTCCTGGCATGCGTTCCTTTCTCTGCTGTACTTTTGGCCCCGGGTGCCCCGGGTGGGCGATGTGCCCAAAGCGATCCGCCAGCAGAAGCTCTGAGCATTTCTGAAGCTGGCTTCCATCGCCCCAGCGGCAACGGAAGATGCCTCCTGTCCTCGCCTCGCTGGAAACTTTGCCTCTGAGCCTGCCTTTCAGAAGCTAATTCTGTATTAATCTGTGGCTGCAACAAGCTCCGGGTTGGGGCCGCTGTGCAAAGGTGAGCAAGAGTATCTGCTTATCTGGGAAGCCATCACCGGGCCGAACTGAGCAGGGCAGGGCAAGGCTGTTCTGAATTGCAGCCCGTGCCACAAACAGCCCCCTTCCTTTCTTCCAGGGCTCTCGCAAACCTCTTAACCTCCGCTGCCTGCATAGCAGGGCGTGCAGAGCTGTGCCAAACACGTCCAAGCGGGAGCGGCAGGCATTTCCCCCTCACCTTAAAAGCTGCAATGTTTGCTTCAGCCTGAGCCTCCACACACACACGTACGCACTCCAAGTGCCCTGCGGTTTGCTTGCCGGGAGCACACTCTGGGCTGAGGGGAGGTGAGGCAGCCCAGGCCGGAAAGACTGGCAGTTCAGAAGGGAGCCCTGGAGGGAGCACCGGCCGTGCAATACAGTGGAGGGGAAAGGTGAGCATCATGCAGAAAGGGCTGGAGGGAAGTTCGCCCAGTGCGCGAAAAGAAATGCGATTTCAAGGTTTTTAGTTACGGAGGCAGCAATCCTACGATCCCCGAATGAGCACCGCAGGGGCCTCAAGGGTGGCTTGGGAGTTCCCTTCTGAGGTCAGAGACGGGATTCCAACCTCAGAAAGGCGAGCTGCAGGTCTGTCTGCCTGTAGGTGGCATGGAGGGAAGCTTGCCGACTGCCTCTCCGAGGTCAGAGATTCAACCTCGGAGAGGGGGTAAGGAGGAGGGTGCGTGGCTGGGGGGGGGGAGGGGAGGGGACGGGAGGGGAGGGGAGGGAGCCAGGGCGGCCAGGACCCGATTCCTCCTGAGCCTCCTTCCCTCCACTCCCAGGTGGCCTCACCGGACAGGTCCCTGGAACAGGGCGGCATGGCAGCATTCTGCCACCAGTGCTTCCTCTGGAAGGGCGGCTCCCTGGCGAAGCCCACCCCACGTTTCCGCCCTGGGCTGCAAGCCTTCTGAGGGTTGGTTGACTCCAGTCCTCAGTAATCTGAGGACAGACACTCAGATGGCCGGTGGCAAGCGGGGAAGTACGAGGAACAGCTTCATCTCGGTTTGGGTCGGGATGTACCAGTTGCGTGTGCGCGCAAGGGCCATAATTTCTGAGGTTACAGTGCGACTGTGGACCCCTCCCCCAGAGCGCATTCAGCCGTATGTGTGCCTTTGAAAAATACGCACAAACAGGCTTTGATCCACGAGAGACGAACGCCTGCGTTTCAGTGATGTACCCTGTTGATATGAACATGTGGAGAAATACATGCCCAAGTACTGACCGATTTTCATGGAAAGCACAGGCGATCAGATGAGGAATGAGCTGGGAGGCACCATCTGGAGTGTCCTGACTGCTCAAGGTCTTGGGCCTGCATTCAGATCCCTCCTGGGAAGCTGCATGACTCTGCGAAGGATGCTCCGGTCCCCAAAATGTCCAAGAAAGGAAGGGGTAGTGTGGAAAAGGAGAGCCTTCTGCACATGCTCCAGGGTGGTATACTATGCCCTGGACTGAATCTAGCATTCAAAGAGTGTCTGATAAGGAAAGAGGACGCCTAAAATCATTCACAGCCATGAGCCAAAGCTGCAGGAAGTTTCGGAGGTTGTGGAGAGGAGGAAAAGAGGCACCCCAGTTGCAGGGATGCACGTGGGCTGAGGATGAGTTCCCTGCGTGATGGCACGGAAACCTCACAAACATTACAACTGCTGAATGGGGAGGGCTAACTGGAAGAGGCTGCAAAACGGTGCAGCAGCTGCCAGATATGTGGAAAGCTGATTGACTAGTAGAATTGCGAGGTGGGGATTGTACCCGGCTAAAAGGAAGCAAAGGTCAGAGAGCTGCACCATAAGGAATGCCTCAGAAGACATACGGAGGCTTCTCCGCACGCACGTGAGTGTGTGCGCCGTCCGTGTGTGCAGCCACTCCCTAACCCAGCAGTTCATTCCAGTTGAGGCACTGGGCAATACACCGTTTCTTCCTTCTTTTGCATTTTCCCAGGCCTGCGTGAAGAACGTTGAGCAAAATTGGAGTTAAGACTGTTGGATCTTCACTCATCTAAATCTTGCTTTCTCTAGGCAGGGAGCCTTTAATTCACTGATTATATCCAGGTACCTGCTGTAGGTGTTGCTTAAAAAAACCTGATCTGCATGCAGAGTCATTTGTGCTTAAATCTGAAGCTTTCGAGCAAACCTTTCTCTGCCACTGCCGTTGCTGGGTGATTGCTGTGCTGCACAAGATGAAGCCTGGGTTTCCCGCTCTCCTTTGGTGACATCTCTTTGTAAGCTGGTTTCAAAGAGGGGAAGTTCCCCCTCCTCCCATCCACCCCTTTTGAAGGTTTGTATAAAACTTTAATTATAGTGGCACAACAGGAAGAGAGAAGAGGATTGTTACTTGGGGAACAAGCTGCACTCAGACAGGAAGCACTGTAGATCTCGGGCTGACAAAAGGACGGCAGATGCTTTTCGGGGGCCCCCTGCGGCGGAGGAGCACCTCAATTTGTCGTTCACAGAGCCAGTGTGGCACCCCTCTGATCGATGCCTAAAGGCACCCTCCACGGAGGCGCCGATGTTCTCTCCCAGCAGGCAGGCCTCCCTCCCCCCTCCTGCGCATCGCCCTTCCCGAGGGAGCATCCGCCGTGCCGCAGCAGCCATGCCCAGCCCTTCGTGTGCCGCCCCACTGGCTCGCGGGGGTGAGAGGAAGGCCGGCCCCACGGTGCCGAGCAGCCATGCCGAGGCCAAGGGGCGCTGGCCGTGGCGCTCGCTCCCGGGACGCTGTGGCTCCTGGGCTTGGGCTCGGCTCCCCACGCAGCCCGAGGGTGGCGGTGTGATTTGGGGCGAGCCGCCATTTCCCGGCTTAGCGGAGCTCACAGGGCCAGTTGCCGGTTCTGTCGTGAGCAGGGGCCGTGTGGTGGTTGCCCGACGGAGGAGGCGGGGCGCTCGGGACGGCAGCAACGGGGCTGCTCGGATCTCGGTGCTGGCTGGGCATGGACAGCTTCCTGGCGGGGCAGTGCAGGGGCCCTTCGAAATCCCCGTGCAGGGGGTGAAGCAAAGGAAGGAAGTCGTGCAGCAATGCCCCCCCCCCCCCCGGTGTGGCATCCTGTGCTCCAGTGCCTTTTGTTTGTGTGGCTCAGCAGTGGCTGCAGCCACCGTGTCCAGACGGCCCTGCTGCCTGGCGAGTGGCACGATGGAGAGCCGTAGCGGTCTCGTGGCAGGCCTTGCAGCTCACAGCCCAGAAAGGGGGAGATAAGTGCAGCTGTGTGGTGTGGTGTGGTGTGGTGTGGTGTGGTGTGGTTGTGTTTCTAGCCCAGCTGAGACCCGGAGGCGTTGGCTGGGAGAGCACCGAGCAAGACGGGTGGATGGGGAGTGAGGCATTGCAAGCTGCAGTGGGGGAACAAGCCGCCAGAGGAAGGGCACAAAGGGAAGGAGGAGAGAAGGGGGGATGTGAGAGGAGGCCCCCGTCTCTTGCAAGCATCACTCTCTCGGAGTGGCCACGCTTCGTCCTATCACCATAACGATCGAGGCGCAAATGCGAACAGGCTCAGCATCAGCCTCTTTTGCTCCGGGTGCTGCGCATGTAGCAGGAAGGAAGACACACTCCTCCCCGTCGGCCCCTCAGCCACCACCCGGCCTGCACATGTGCTGTGCATGCAGACGCGGGACCGGGAGCATTCGCGTGCCGGCGGGAGCCTCGTTCCCTCCTCTGCACCTGCTCCGAAGGCTCCGTCCTGGCTGCCACCTGAGTTGCATTTCCCAAGGGCGGTCGTGTTTCCCGGGGTTGTCTGCTGCGTCGGGAGCATTTCTGAGTCCACGCAGAGGATGCGTCATGTCCCTCTGTCCATTCAAGTGCACAAATAGGAGGCTACACGGGAAGGCTTCGAACGGGAACCCGGAGCAGGAACAAAGCCACCCCAGCAGCATGGCAGTTCTGGCTTCCGAGAGACGCATTGCCAGTCTCAGCCTGATACTCTGGGCAACAATCAGCGAGCTTTGCCACTTGGTAATCTCCATGGAAACATGGCTTTGTTACCAGGAAGGGGGATCAAGAAGAACAAAAGCAAAAGACAAAATATGCCTCGTGCTAGGAAGAATAGGACGGCCGGGCAGCTCCGTTTCCTTGACCACCGTGCCTTGCTCTGCTTCTCCAGTACCAACACATCCCCCCTCCTGCCCTACCATATGACCCTTATGCTGTATGCTGCACGACAGAGGAGGGATGCGTGGCCACAAATGGCCCACAGCAAGGATCCACCATGCCAGGCGACACAGAGGACCTCTGGGATGGACCGGGCAGACCAGAGCGGGGTGGCTGTGCCAGGCCATCCCGTCTCCAAGGCACTCTTCTCCACAGGGCCACATCTGGTGTCTTGTGTTCAGTGTCGCGGCTTATGCAGTTCACAGGTGCAGAGAACAGGAAGTGATTCAGGGGAGGACTAACGTGGCAAGAGAGGGTCCAGAACCAGAAACGAGTCAGAAGGAAGGCATGCGGAGCCTTGCATTTGGCCCAGGAGCAAGAAGGTAGGAAGCCCGTCCTCGGGCCCAACCCTTCCAAGGAAGTGTGCACAGGGCTTCCTCTAAAGAGAGTGACGCCGGCAGGTTCACATGCCTGGACAAAGATGGACTGAACACCAGGGTGTTGAACACCTGCCTACCTGCAGTGGAGAGCAGGCGTGCGAGTGGGCAGGTGCGGAAGGCAGGTGTATGCCTGTGCAAGGGCGAGCGTCTCCTCCTCCCCGAGATCTCCCTGCTCCCCCGCAGCACGTGGCTGGGGACCCCAGTGGCGGTGGCAAGGCACGACGGCTGCAGCTCTTGGGCCGCCGGCACGAGCCTTTCGGGGTCCCGGCCTTCCCAGGCCCAGATTCTGGGGCACACGAGCGTGGCGCGCTCTCCTTCCTCTCCTGCCCATGGGCTTCCCGTAAGCGCCTGCTTGGTGGCGCCGGAGCCGGAGAGGCTTCTGGGCTGACCCGATGTAGTTCTGTGTCCTTACACAGACCCGCGTAGAGCGAGCCGTTCTGAACATGCACGCGGACCGGCAGGGCACATCTGTTGGGGACCTGATCGGGTTTAGGACACATTTGGTTTGGGAAATGGAATTGGGAAGAAGCAGCAACTGGTTCCAAGCGGAGCGCAGCACGTGACACGACCATATGCCCGATTGGATCCACGGATCCGTTGCGCCACCACGCCTGAGCTGCTGCACGGAAACAGGCAGCGGGAAGCGGAGAGCGCTGTGGGTCACTCTGCTCCGTGTCCCCACACCCGTCCTTCCATCTGGCGCCTTCTAATTAGCAGAGGTTATTTCAGCCTCCCGGCTCATTGGCCTCTTTCGCCGGGCATCTTGGAGCACGGCATGCGCCAGCCCTCCGTGCAGTCCAAGCCTCTGCCCTTTAGCGAGGCACCTGCTGTGCTGCGTTGTGGCGAGTGGGTCCGAGGCTTGTGCCTCCTCGCCAGCCCCCTGCTGATGATCTGGTATTTTTGCTCCAAAGCATGAAATTTGATTACCACTTCCGCAGACTCAACAGCATCTGCTATCTCACAGTTGCTAATAAGGCGATGGATTTAAAGCTTGCAGAGACGGACAGCAGCCTGTTCCACTTGTGCCAAGGAGCTTGGGATCAGGCCCAGAAGCTCCGGGACAATTTATCCTGCAGCTGTAGGTGTTTCGCTCTCAGTACCGAAGCGGCAACCCCACGGCTGGTGCGTGGCGGGACCCGCCCAGCGTGTGCCGTCCCTCTCGCGTCCTGCAGCCGTGTGCTGGCCCCCTGCAGCATCTGTCCTGCCTTTCCTGCAGAGGCAGAAGACTCCTGATGAGACCGAGGGAGGCGGTTCTATCTCCTGGAGGGCCTCTGCTCTCCCCTGCTCAGGTGCTCGCACTCGGCCCGCGGGCCTTGCCAGAGAGCCCGTCACCATCGCGAACCCGGCGTCTGAGTCTGAGCGCGCCATTTTGTGGGCTGCCGTCACTGTGCAGCTCCTGGAGCAGCACCCTGGACAGACAGACCTCTTGCCGGCTGGGCAGGCGGGGACGCTCGCTCTGTCCAGAGCTTGCTGCGCCTTGTCTTCCGAGATCAGACGTGCCACTGCGGCGGCTGCCTCCGCGCAGTCAGAGGCGATCAGCAGGTGGTACAGAGGGCCCCCCGCTGCGCTGAAGTGCCAGCGCTGCTCCGCGGTGACAGCTGATGGGATCTCTTGTCGGCTTCAGCCGCGCCATAAGCCAGTCTTAGGCTGGGTCTGCGGAGGGCCTGGCTGGATAAAACGCCTTTCGAGGACTTGTTTATCTTGCTACATTCAGGGGCTTATGGGGAGATCGAAATCGGGAGGGGGCTGCCAGGAAGTCAGCGCTGCAAAGGCTGCTCTGCCTTTGAAGGGGCAGCTGGAAGCTTTATCTGGCAGAGGGGAGGCAGCCGAAGCCTGGCGTGCGGAGGAGAGGCTCCCTCCCCTGGGGAAGAAGTGGCAGGCGGGCGGTCTGGGGAGTGAGGCAGAGGGGCTCCGAGCGAGAGCCGGCTCAGCCCCTTTCTTCTCCCTTTGCCTTGATATCACGGCTGGATCTATTTGGATTTCTTGAGCCACTCGGGGTCTTGTTGCCGTATGATTAACTGCCCCTTTCATCCTGGTAGATTTTTCCTTATCGAATGCAATTGTCGTTTCCAAAGCACATCTTACAGCTGCAACATGACCTTACAGGCAAAGGGACAATAATGCAGAGCCGGGAGTTATAAAGTGAGCTGCAGGTTCCGGGGAAATGGACAGTGCTCCTCCTCTGCTTGTCTCCTCACTTCCCACTCCAGCCCCCTGCCTCCAAGTCTCTCTGTATTATCTCCCCATAAATTGTTTATGAAAGCTTTTGTTGCCTTCTCAAGGTGAGGCAGGGCGATCCGGAAGGCAAATATATAAATCTAACCGGCTCTCGGAGCCAGGAGAAGCAGAGGGGAGGGTGGGAAGGCAGTGCTCAGCATGCCCCTCTGCATATTTTAGAGGCCTCGCAATCTTCCCTTGGTATCTCTTTCCTGCCTGATGCACTTTGATGGGAGTTTATATTAACTGGTGTGGCCTGTAAGTCTATTTACAGCAGACGACGCCTTCGGTGTGTTTGTGCGAGATGCTGCAGCCCAAGATTAGTTAAATTGGAAATAAATTGGTTGTTAAATAAAAAACCTCTCCAGATGTGACAGTGATGAATGAGGGAGGCAAAGGGGATGGAGAGCGCCTGCTCCTCCCCTTCGCTGCCGCCGAAAAAGCCCGCCTGGCGCTTTGCAGAGCCAGAAAGGCCTCCGTTGGCCTCTTCCTCCGAGCCGTGGGACGGGGCGGAGCGCCTGGGACACCCGGCAGCCTGGAGCGAGGCCTCCGGCTGACGTCGCCGAGGCACTGACACCGGGAAGCCGCTACCATGGCTGGGCCCCGGCTCTGCGGCACCCTGAGCACCCTGGCTGATCCACCCTGCGCCATCCGGCACGCAGAGCTGCGCTTTCTCGGCTGCGGCCACAGCGTCATCTCTGAGTATGGCGACCCTATGAAGGGGAGCCCTGCAGAGCCCCTTGTCCTCAGTGCTTGCAAGCTCAGGGCTGTGGCTTCCTCCATGGGACCGCTCCCACTCCCCTCTGCCCTCTGCCTGCCCGCGCACGATTGCCTCCTCCCGTCAGCCTTGTCTTACCGTGATGTGCCCGAAGTACACAGCCCCGATCTTGCCATGCATGCTTCCAGGGAAGGTTCTGGCTCGAATTGGCCTGCGATCCACCCGTCCATCTTTCTTTCAGTCCAGAGTGTCTCCTCCAGCACCATGTTTGGGATCCATCAGTACTCTTCCTTTCAGCTTTCGTACCCGCATGCAGTGATCGGGAATACAGTGGAACACGGGTGTGGGCTTGTGCGTGTGCAGCTCCATTCCTCCGCGTATTTTTCCCAGCTTAAAGTGTGCTCCGCACATGGAGGAGACCTCCTGCCTCTGGGATGCTTCGCGCGAAGGACGTTTGGAGAACAACGGGTTAAATGATACCCCGGCTGGTGGGCCAAGCAACGCTCCCTCCTGAGCACCCCCCCACTCTGCGCATTCGGATCACCTCCTGCCCTCACTCTGAATCTGCCGGGAGGGGAGACTCCAGCACCGCCCGCCGGAGCCCCCTGGCCCTCCCCGTCTCGCCTGCTACGGCTCCTCTCCATCTCCCCAGGCTTATGTATATAATATCCTGTAATTATATCAGAATAACTGGCTCTCACTGATTAGTGGGTGATTATGTTTCATAGCAACAAAATGAATATTTCCCAATTAACTCTTTGGGTTTATATTAATATGGAAGGCAAAAGCCTTGCTTTTTCCTTTGCTGTGTTTTCTTGAAAGAACCAAAACACTCTAACGAACCTGCCATTGTCTTGCATGTAAACAAAGTCATTAATTGGTTAATGCTCCTCATGCAAGTCGAGTGCTTTCCCCACAACTGCTCTTGAGCCCCACCCCGAAGATTCACCCCTCTTCTTACCATCTGGAGGACGTCAGCCCCGGGGGGGTCGGGTCCGGGTGGCCAGCTCAGTAGGCATGAGAAGAGGCCCCTGGCTGAGAGGCGGGGCAGGTGCTTTGCATGGGGGGGCTGGATCCCACCCCGCCCACCGCCATGGTCAGGGGAAGTAGCCCCGCTAGCAGGGCGGCTGGGAACGGATCACTTTCCAGGCCTTGAAGAGCTGCTGCGATCAAGTAGCAGGCGATCCTGGGCTACGTGGACCAGCGGTTCGACTCCGGGTCGGATGTGGGTGCCCATGAGAAAAATGCAGCACTGCCAGGAAACTGGCGGGTTTGACCGAGCCGATGTGAATTCCGTTCTTCAGGCAGAGGTTCCTGTCGGTGCACCGTCTCCTGCATAAAACCTCCTTTTGGTGCAGCAAGGAGTCTCTCAGTAAAGCGACAACAATTCCTTACAAAATTAAAGCAAATAAGCAAACACAGTAGAAAGCCAGCAGCAAGAAGGAAACAAAATTCCAAAACTTGCAACAGCACCAAACTTTTGCAGCTCTTAAAACTTCCGCATGCATGCAGCAAATAAATGTTGAGATGGGGGCGTTTGGAAAATGGGAAGGCCCAGTGGCTGCCCGGGGGACCAGAGGATGGGTGCCAGGCAAACTTTCGGGGAAAGGCGTTCGTGAACAGTTCGCCAACACACTTTTGCCCTCTGAAGAAGATGGGTGTCTGGGTAGGTGAGCATTTAGGTCACCTAATTGAAGATCAGGAGCAACTCTTTGAATGGGCTGGCGAGGGAGAGGGACCAAACGCCGTGATGAGGCGCAATGCGATCGCTCGGTGCCACTCAGCAGACCTCCTTCAACAGGGAGAGATCAAGTGAGCTGCGTGTGTGAGAACAAAGCCAGAATGGTTGGCTTCTCCAAGGGCTCTCCAGGAATTTCGACGATGGGCCTGTACTGAATGTCCCCGGAATCATCTGTGAAGGCTCACGGTGTGTTTTATAGACCTGCTTTGATGCCCCGAACCTGGTGAGCTCAATTTCTGGAATTGCAGTCTGAGACCTGCCTTCAGGTATATGTTTGACGCATGGCATGCCGAGGTCGTGTTTGAAAATCAAAGCAACAAAGACCCGTTAATAACTGCGCTTGGCATGTGACTGGGAAGGGACATTTTGCGGAACTTCAAGAACTTGCGCATCCTCCTTTCAGCTCTGCTGTGTGACTGCAGGACGCTGCTGGTCGACCTCATCTTCCCTTCCCTTCTCTTCCCTTTCTGGGATGGACCGGGGAGCACAGGGCCCTTCCGAGAGGGCGACCTGCGATGGCTGGCGCTCCTTGGGGTGCTTGTGAAGAACCGCTGGACTCTGGCCTGAGGCGAAGGTCCTGCCGCAGACCATTGTGTGTGTAAAGAATCGCCGCCAGAGAAGCGGTTTCATGATCCATGAAGTGCGTCAGTTACAAGCCAGCTTCCTGGAGCGGGAGCTGTCACAAGTGGCGATGCGTCAGGACAAACCTTTCGCTCTGCGTGTCGCTCACCTTTCGCCGGGAAGCAGCTTAATGAAGATGAATATAGAGCCAGGAGGGGCTGCTGCCGTTGCCCGAGATTCCCGGTGCAGGAGAAGGTCCTGGGCCTCGTCTGCATTCGGAGTTGACACTGTTGCCTCCGTCTTGAGAGCAAGCGGAAGACTGAACAAAGCCTGTTTGATCCATTGTATGGATGAGCGTACGGTGAACCCACCAACCTTTGCTGCCAATGCTTTGGAAGTGGACTGTCTCTGGGCTTGGGAAAGAGGCCTATCACTCAGTGTAATCGCTTCTTTTTTCAAAAAAGTGTTGCTTAAAGGAAAGGACTTGAGCTGCACATCTTAGCAGCCGTGAGCTCTTAGACAGACACCTTATTAAATGCCTCATATCCATTCTGACAAGAACTTTGCTGAGCACCGGAGAAGGTCAAACGCGGATTGAAAAGCACAGGTCTGCTCATTAAATTAGAAGTCGCATGTGGATGGTATAGCTTGTCTCTGGTCTTTCTTCCGTCTCATTAAATAGTTGTTGTAAGGGGGTCACTAATCACTCTTGGGGGGCAGCCCGGGTGGGGAAGGGGCTGGTCTCTCTCTTTGCCCAGAGACAGGAAGGCATGCTAAGTCTTGACAGGTTTACTTTAACTAGGGCGGTGTCAGATGCTCGCTCGCTTTGATACTGGGGGCAAACCAGTGCTTTGGAGAGGGCTGACATGTCCCTGGCTAACAGATTCCCCTGCTTTTTGCAGGTGGCTTTTGCCAGGCACAGCCCGAGTCCCCCGCTTTTTGCAGGTGCGTCAGTGGCGTTTTCTCAAGCGAGCCTGACCAATTAGGGGTAACACACGTGCTTCCAGGAGGAGCACTCCTAGCAGTCGCAAGCAGACGTCCTTGCGCATCCGCTTCCTCCTCTTCTCTTTAAGGAGCTTTCTAAGTTAAGGAAATAGGCTGAAGAAGCAGCAGGAAAATAAGGGAAGCCCAGGAACAGAAGATGCTGGACGGCCCTCGCGGCCTCAGGGGCTCGGCTTCCCCAAGCCATTTCGCAGCACTCAGGATGGATGAGTCGAGGCCATTGTGTCCCCTGGGGTCAAGGCACTGGGACATCCCCCCGAGGGCAAGCAGAGTTAATTGGAATTTTGGGTCATGCTTGCTGGATTGGTGACATGACCTGCCACCCTCAATACACCTGAGTTTGGAAGCACCCTTTCCTGGATCACCACGAGGTACTTTTCCCTGTTGCTGGACAGACTTGCAAAATGCCCTCTTTAACCTCAGCTTCAGGCTCAGAATGGCATTGCAGAGGCTCAGGTGGAGATGGAACTGAATGAAGAAACGGTCTTGTGAACCTCCCGCCACAAGCAAGCCGTGGCCTGGCTTGCCCCCCAGGCCCGCGATCAGCCAAGGCCCACTCGGCTCTTTTCACGCAGGGCCCAGCGGCTCCCACTCTTGTGCATCCAAAAGATTCTGCGCATCAACACAGAGGGCCTTTGAGTGATGGCGGATGGAGCATTATCTCCGATTTCGTGCCTGAAATGAAGAGCCAAAGCCGTCTTTGGTCAATGTGAATTTATTTATTGAATGTCTTAGTTGCTTTTCTCTTAGAAAGGGCCTGCACTTCGCTAGCCCCCTTGCTTTCCTGGCCATTAAGAGGGATGTTTTCCTAGCCAAGTGCAAATGGTGGACAGAGGTTTTTGGGGCACCAAGAGAGGACTGGTCCAGGGCCCCCCGCTGACGCATTGGACTTTGTGCCAGCACGGAAGCTGTGGCTCACGCAAGGACAGACCTTGGCCAGTGAAGGCTGCTGCCCTCAGTGGTACTCTAAAGGACCCACCGGCAACCGTAGATCTGCAGATGTAATGGAAGGTAATCACAGCTTCGGACACACTCCGAGGCAGTATATATTTTGAGAAATCTGCAAAGTCATTGATGCTGAAGTGATGCTCCAGATTCCTCTTTCCACAGCTGTCGAGAAGATTTGCCTTCCCGGTGTGCTTGGCCTCTCTCCAGGGGCCTCGCTTTCATTAAAACACTGACCACAGAACATTCCCTTTGTTTTGGGTCCCGGGCCCACAAGACGAGTTTGATCAAAAGGCTCATTAGAGAGAAACACGACACAGTCCTCTGGCTCCGGGAGAGCTCGTGGCGTGGAGAGCTGCTCTGCATTACCCAAACTACTGCTGCTGACTTTTTCGTTCTCCCCAGGGGACCACGGGGAGGGCTAAATGATTTTAAATAGCCTTTCAAGAGGCGCGGAAGGCGGGTGGGATGCCTTGCTCTGCAGTACACAAGCTTGCCCATGGTTGTGCTGCACCCAGGAGAGGGCCTCCTGCCCGTTCCTGCTGCCTGCTCTGGCTGGCAGCTGCTCCAGGGAGCAGGGCCAGGGCAGGGAGAGGTGGGTCCCCTCGTCCGCCCGTCCTCAACTGGAAATGCCAGGGACTGGGCAGAGCAGGCGACTGAGCTATGCTGGCTCCTTGCCCGATCAACTTCGACATGGCTTATTGGGCATGGAGAGCTTGGGCGAGTCCCTCGCATGACGCCACCTTCTGCCTGAGAACGGCAGACTGCTGAATTTCCAACCGGACTGGAGCTGACTCACAGGCAGCCGTGCGCCTCCCTGCTTCTGAGCTCCGTTTCAGAATGGTCCGGGGGCAGGGCAGACCGGGCTCCCGCCACGTGCGCTCCTTGGGGGCCCAAGCAGGCAGCCCCCCCCTTGTTGGTGAATGATGAATGGGCGCCTGGCCACGCCAGGCCCGGCTGCACATCTCCGGGTCCTCTGGGTGTTCGGGGCTCGCCGCCCGGCCACGTTCCTGCATGGTGCCCCATCGATCATGCTTAAGTGTGGCGCAGTTACCGGCTGTGGCCCCTCTGGCAAGCGAGCATTTAGCAGGATAAATATATATATATTTCCTCACATGTGACACACACGCCGAGGGAATCGAGGGAGGGAGCAAGCAAGAGCGCTCCAAGAAGATGCAGGAGAGGCGCTCGCTCAGGTCTCCCTCTGTGGGGCCTGCTGGCATTTCCAGGGGCACAGATAATCTGGCCACTGGTGGTGCAGAAGCAGTGCTGACGCTACGAACAGCAGCAATGGTGGCTCACATGCCCAAAGACTCTGGGACCCGCCTGCTAATCTGTGAGGAACCAAACAGGTGCATGCAGCATGCGTTAAATGCATGATGCAATATTTTTTTTTAAAAAAAAGATATTTCAATGTAATAATGAAACGTCCTCCCAAAGAAATATTTCTTAAAAAGAAAAAGGGACAACTAGCATGCTTGTAAACATTCCCCTGGGAAAGCAACCCATCTGCAGCCGCGCCACCACGTCTTGCCCAGCCAACTGCTCAGTGATCGGTGTTTTGACTCTTATTAGAGCAATTGGTGATAAAGACGCACCCTTTTCTCGGCGCTTCCTCTCATGTGCCCCCCCCTTCTGTAACATTGGCCAGCTGTTTCAACAATCCCACAGCCTGCTGAGGCACCCTTTAAGCAGGGCTGTTCCAGCACTCTTCCCACAGGGATCAGGCCTGCCTGTTCTCCCAGGGTTTGCGGTTAAGCCGGCAACGAAGGGCTGGAGTGTCCTGGGCTTTGTTGCAAAATGCGGCCGGCGTGTCTTTCCAGAGGACTACTGCGGCCGCAAAACACATTCGGCACCAATTCTGGAAATGCGTGTGGCTGGTCGATTGAAAAAGGCACCTGCGGAGGGTACCTGACGAGCGGTAGCCATAACTGCTGGTAATCTTCCTCAGATGTTCGCTCGCTCCAATCCAGCTCCATCGAGTTTGAAGAGGCCGCTATTATCCAGAGATCTGTCTGTCACCAGCATCGCTAATGGAAGCTGACCCCGGCTCGGGCACACGCAGGGCGTCCTGCGCGTTAAAACGCTTATTTTGTCATCTTCTGGAAAGGCTGGGGAGGGGCGGTGGGAAACGTCTCCTCCGGTTTGAAAGGAACTGGGCGGTCTGGCAATTTTCGCCCCCCAGCTGATCTGTGACAGGGAGCGTCTCGCAGCAAAACCATCCTCACGCCAGCAAGGGGTGCAGAAACGAGGGAGGGCAGAGTGGCAAAGGCCTCTGCATCTTCCAGCCCTGAACGGGATGAAGGAACAGCTGGATCCTGACAGAGGTGCTGGGCAAGGCCAGGTCTTAAAACCACTTTTCATGGAACAGTCCAAATGCCCACGTTCATATTTTGGATATGACTGTTAAGTTCCCGTGAGGTTCTATTTCAGTCAGACACGGGCTGGAGATTGGCTCTGTCCGGCGGCCACAGACACGCGGGCCCTCTGGAGAAGACGGTTGGGGGCACCCGTCCATCCCACTCGCAGGGACCGGACTTGCCGCTCCCGAGGCCGAGCCAGGGTCCTCGATGCCCCCTTGCTTGGCGTTCTGCAGGTGCCACTGGAAGAAGTCCCCCACCCGGACCGCACCTGTGGCGATGCCGACCGTTTCTTTCCAGAAGAGCTTCAAAGGAGCACCGTGCTTTGATGCTGGGCTTGAAAGGTGCGCCGACGAGGTGTTTTGCATCAGATTAGCCAGAGCAGGCACGGGAGGAAGGCGGTGCGGGGAAATCCACGCTGCTCCGAAGAGGAAAGACTCCCTCTTCTGCTGTCGAACTCCATGCAGCTCCCTATGATGGTGCTGACTCCTTTCCCAGCAGCTCCCTATGTTGTGTCTTTCATAATGTACTCGGTGCCAGTTGCCTACTGAATACATGAAAGGTTGGAAACCGAGGGAAAAAATCTCAGGAAAAGCTTTGCATCTTGGGAGCAGTTAGAGACTCCCCGGCATCTGATGTGCAGTCCTCACGCAAAGGTGACATCCAAGCCAAGGTATAATTCATCACCCAACAGTCTCTCTGCCTTTCTCATTTCTGCTGTGGGTGGCTTCTGGTGCATGCAGAAATTGTCTCCAGCAAGCCCTCCCCTTCCCCTTCCCCTTCCCCTTCCCCTTCCCCTTCCCCAGTTTAGCTGTGGAGTGTCTCTCCGTGGACTCCCCCTGCCCACACGGCCATTTGCAATCCAAACTCCTGCACTTTCTCATTCCGGTGTATTTCTACGTAAAGCTCTATTCTTTCTGTTTTTTAAGGGAGGGGCAGAGAAAAGAAATAAAATTAATAATTAAATGCCACATGCTTTTCTGTCCTCTTTCATCTCAGAGAAGCTGCTGGTGGCTGGGAGTCCCTGATGCTCTTGCGCGCTCTTCTTTGCAAAAGGAAGTTGGCTGCCAGTGCCTGGGACTGACAGAAGAAAGGAAGCGCTTGGACCCGCTGAGCCGCTGGAGACCCCGCTCTCCAGAAGGCGCCCCGCCGAGTGCAGGCGAGCGGGAGGGGAAGAGGAGCTTCTTCTGGAGATCCAGGCTTCCAGCTGACCGAGGGAAGCCTGCAAGCGCCGAGCTTTCGTCGCAGGCCTGCTCCCGGGGGAAAGGGCAGCAGGCAACTTCAAGGCACTCCTTGCTCACCTGAAGGAGGGTGAGTGGCTCCTGTCCTGAGCTTAGACGGGCAGGTCTTCCGGCCGGGACTCCTCCGCTTTGCTCTCTTTCATCTGCGGAGAACTGAGCAGAACCACAGTCACTAGCCCGTTTATTCACCCGTAAAGGAGGGACTGAGCTGTCTGGGGTACTTCAGGAGGAAGCAGATGGCGAGCATCTTGGTGATGCGGATCCAGGCCCACCCGGCTGATGCGTGGGGAGTGGGGCCCTCCGTGGCCCATTGAAGAGGTGGCCCTCGCACTGATGCGGAGGGTGCTGGGCCGCGGCACTCGGGGCCTGGCCTCCCAGGAAGGGCCGAGCGTGCCTGGATGCTCTTGCTGTCTCCCGTCAGAGCCTGGGGAATGGGCCACACGCCTGGGGAGAGTCGGCATTCCGGGTCGACGTCCTCGGCTTGTCATCCGAGCCATCAGCAGCCCTCTTGAGACGGAAATGACGATGCCGTTGCCACAGCCCCAACAAGCCCGAATCCCAGAATTCCTTCCGAAGAGGAGAAGGCCGGACTCTCCTGTACCAGCTCAGCCTGTGCTGGGAGGGGGCCATGCCATGAGCAGCAGATCCCAAGTGCCCCCCCCCCCCCGGGCAGGGGGCCCGTGGAGAACAGACATGGCCCTCTGGAGAGTCTGGGCCCCTCGCAGGGGCTGGGCACGGCACGTGGCCAGGCCGGATGGGCCTCACCTGGACAAGGGCAGCCTCCGGCAAGCAGGGGAGGGGGCCCAGCAGCCCCAGCACCCCTGGACTGGCCGGTCATCCTTAGGATTAGGGTTGAGCCCTAGGCTTTAAAATCCCAGGGACTGCTCTTCACGGGTGGCTTCAAGGGAAGAATGGAAGCCCTTGAATGGGAAAGTCTACATTTTAAAGTAAATCTTCCCAGGACAAAATTAATGCCGGCGCCTCCCCCAGCCTTCCTGCGCTGCGTCGCCTGTCTTTGAATTTCGAAAATGAGCTTCCCCAAACATGAAATTATTCATTAGGCCATCTAGAAAAGGGATGAACAAGTGTCTCTTCCCATCTGAGATCTTCCGTTCTTCATTTAGTCAAAGACTGGCGTTATTTCTCCTGAGGACAGAGAGCTAATCAGGCCTCGTATGGCAGACAGGTAAGCAGGCGAAGGCGAGGGGGCTCTTCCGGGAGCTGTGGCCACGAGGGCTGCAGCGCAGCCACGGAGCCTGGCGCTGGCGGGAGCACGCTGACGCCTGAGGATTGGCTTGCAGGCGGGCCAGCGAGGAAGAGGAAGGGCCCTCTGTGCCCTTCAGTGGAGGAGCCTGCTGGAAGGGGTTCGGCCCGTGTATCAGCGGCCCCTTTGGCGCTTAGTGGGCAGATCAGCCGCAGGGCTTCTGACCAAAACCTTCTGGCCCTATTTGGCTTGGGGCATGTGTGCATCAGGCCATGCCACTGGTGCCCTGCTGGTGCGGTCGCACTCCCCGGGAGCCTGCCCTGGCATTCTGGCACCCTTTGCACGCCTCCGGATGTGGGCCTTGGATGCCGCAGAGCCTACCAGTGACCATGTCCAACCAGGTGCTGGGCGGGCAGCAGGCACGAACAGCTTCTAGACCGGAAGTGGTGGAATGGATTCGCAATGAATTCCTGTGTGCTCCGGTTCGCTCCTTGCCTTTAACTGCCGGGTCCTGGTCCAGCTGCTTCAGATTTGAAGGTGCTTAGGAAGAAGTGAAAACACCTGCTTCAGAGGTGATCTACCCGCTGTTGGAAAGGGCGATGGCAGTTGGAGCTGGGATAGAAACAAGCCAGACAGAGCTTGGGTTCCCTTTGCCTGCGGCTTCACGGGTTCCCTGGATGCGGCAGGCAGAGCTCTGTGGCCCCCCAGAGCTGCCGGGCTGAGCGATGTGCCAGTTCCTCTCCAGGCGCTGCCTCTTGCCTGGGCTTGCGCAGAGTGCCCCTCTCCCCTCATTGCAGCGTCTGTCAGCACAAGGTTCCAGCTTTCCTGGGTGTGAGGCAGCTTCAGTAAATAAGGCAGTTTTGTTTTCTCACAACAAAAGCAGCCTTTATCTGCAGGATGATTGAGGAAGGCAGCTCCAGGGCAATTATCTCTGATGCACTGCCGAACAAGTGGAAGACTTGGATGTGAGGCCTTGGATGGCTTCAAGGAACTGTTCTGGCTTTTGGAAGCTGGGAGCGTTCTCTGCACTTCCTGCTGAACCTCAATAACTTCCCCACCATTCTTGTCTGCCTGGCACACCATTGTGGTGTTAAATCACAGACTGGAAGCCAAGTTTGCCAAGTCTCAGACCAGGTGCTGAGGCCGCCAGCGGGAACTGGCCAACGGGATCAATGCGATGTGGGCACTCCTGTCGCCTGCTGCCCGCCTCTTTCCAGGCCGGATCCCAAGAGCTGGTTTTAACCTCCAAAGCCCTCCAGAACCTGGGAGCAGCTCACCTGAAGCAGCACCGCCTCCTCGATTCGCCTGCCTGGATGGTGAGGTCAGGTAGGTGAACCTGCGGCTCTCCTCCAGGTGCCCCACCAAACGGGAAGGGCCCTGTCATGGGTGGCACCGCGTCGGTGCGCACCCACCTCGGAGAGGCTCCGCGACACGCACGTCGTGGCGTTTGGCACCCAGGCCCTTCCGGAACTTGTGGAGTGCGTTGTTCGATGTTCCGACGTGTATGTATTTTAGCTTGCTTATGCACTGCTGTATTTATGGATGGGCTTGGTGTTTGCGTTTTACGCTTCTTAAAAGGACTACACACTATTAGATGGTTTAGAAATGTGACAGACTAACCAACCATACGAAAATGGGCTGGATGTTTTGATCAAGGACCTCAGAGCACAATTTAAGAAAGAGGGTGTCTATTTCTTTCACTACGCAGGCCCATCTGTTCTGAATTTGTACCAAAAAGAATACCAAGCCACCCTTCCAGTTTTACCTACTTGGCTGGCAAAATACCACCTGTTTTTATGGGGACATGTTCTCTGAATTGCTTGTGCACAAAGAATTTCAAAATCTGTTGATTTGCTATTTGGATACCAAGATGGTGTCTAGCACCAGAAGGGTGTAAAGCGCTGGCATCCAATTGTGAAAAACAAAACCCAACACGAAGCAAGTGAAAACAGCACGCTGGGCGATTCAGGGACGTCTTCCAGGAGGAACGTGGTGGTCGGATGGATCGGTGGTGTGCAGGGAGGCACGGAGCTTCCTCGGGAGGAGCCTCACAGCCGTCCATGAGCCTTCTGTTGGTGCCCAGGGATCGGGGCCGGGGCTGAGGGCACATGGTGCTGCCCAGCTTTTGAAGTCTCATCAGCCTGACTGCTGCTGGGAAATGCCTCTCCTTGTTTTCCTAACAAGGCTGCTACGCAGTTGGCGTCACGCTCTTGGAACCGAGTTTTGTTCTGGTCCCTGCCAAGCATGCTTGTTTTCTTGCTTGCTTGCTTGCTTGCTCGCTCGCTTCCTGCCCGCATCCCTCCCTTCCTTCCTTCCTCGCTCCCTCCCTCCCTCCCTCCCTTCCTTCCTTCCTTCCTTGCTCCCTCCCTCCCTTCCTTCCTTCCTTCCTCGCTCCCTCCCTTCCTTTCTTCCTTCCTCGCTCCCTCCCTCCCTCACTTCCTTCCTTCCTCGCTCCCTCCCTTCCTTCCTTCCTTCCTCCCTTCCTCCCTCCCTCACTTCCTTCCTTCCTTCCTCGCTCCCTCCCTTCCTTCCTTCCTTCCTTCCTTCCTTCCTCCTTCCCTCCCTCCTCGCTCCCTTCCTCGCTCCCTTCCTTCCTTCCTTCCTTCCTTCCTCGCTCCCTCCCTCCCTTCCTTCCTTCCTTCCTCCCTTCCTCCCTCCCTCCCTCCCTCCCTCCCTTCCTTCCTTCCTTCCTTCCTTCCTTCCTCACTTCCTTCCTTCCTTCCTTCCTTCCTTCCTCACTTCCTTCCTTCCTTCCTTCCTCGCTCGCTTCCTCGCTGGCTTCCCCAGAGGCTGCCTTCCATCTCAGGGACAGGGAGAGTGATAGTCCCATGAATGAGCGGCTGAAGCAGGACTGCCAATTCTCCCCGAGTATAATGTGCAATTAGAGCATCAAGGCTGTGACCCTGTCATGCAGGGAAGGTGGATTTACAGTGTTAGAGGGAAGGGGAGCCGCTCCACACGCTCCGCTGGTTCTCACGGGGGCAGGGGTCACCCCCTCCGTGCAAATTAAAGGGGACCCTTAAGATCAGGATCGTCTTGGTGAGCTGGATTGATGGAGGGAAATGTAAAAGCCCTGTAATAAGGGAGCGGGGTGAAGGAGCAGGTGGTAAATCATGCAAAAGTACCGAGATGGAGGTGTTGCGATGCCAAGGCCTGGGACATCAACGGAGACGAGCCGAGGAGCTCGGAGCAGAAGGGGGATCATTGGTGGGAGGAAGGAGCGCCACCTGCTCCGCTTGCGCGTGGTAGAGAAGAACCGAGGTGGCGGAGAGAGGCGTCTGTGGCGGGCGGCGGGGCCTCGGCGAGGGGCTGGGGGCGCCCGAGCAGAGAGCGCCTCCTCTGATGCGGAGCGGGAGCTGTTGCGGCACAGCTGCCTTTGGCGTGTGGCAGGCTCCCTCGTTCGCGACACTTGGTGCGGCTTCGAGGGTGCGCCTGGGCCTTGGCCAGCACTCCCCGAAGCGCTTGGGGAGGCCTCATCGGAGTGCTTTGAAGCTGCCGGCCCGCGGGAAGCGAAGCCGGAGCGGCTGATGCCACGCATGTTCCTGGAAGGGCTCCTCTTTGAGGCTTTGCAGGTGGGCAGATCCGCAGCTCTTCGGACCGGCTGTGTGCCGACTGGGTGGCGGCGTCATTCTGGCCAGCGTCCTCTCATCTGCAGAGTCAGCTTGCAGAGGGGCAATTGGACCTCCCTCATAGAAATAACTCAGGAAGAGGAAGTGGAAGTGTGTTCAATTTGTATTTTAGCGTAATGCCCCAGAGTCAGCCTTCCTCTGGCTGGGGGCGAGGGCCTCACTGCTCCCCTTTGGTCCAGCGAAGGAGGACGTGTGGCCAGCTGGCTCTGCCCCTCCGGCTGCTTGGCAGGCTGCTCCTGGCGTGGCGAGGGGAGGGCAGGGCCCCGGAGGGGACGGGGCCACCCCAGCCCCCGGCTCTCTGGGCAAAGGGGGCTTTGAATGAGGCCACGGCCTTGCCACGCCGGCACTCTCGCTCTGCCAATATTTGCTCCCACCGATCTTTGCGGCTTGCACACCCCGAACGCCGCCTCTCCTCTCCCAGTCGCAACAGATGAAGACCTAGCCAAGGAAATGGAATAACTGCTGTGCAGTGGCCTCAGATATTAAATCTCAGCGTCAATACTGGGAGAGACTCTTGCTTTTCCAGAGAATAAAACAAGCGGCGTGAGGGCTCAGCAGAGCCACCGGCGAAACGGATGCCGTGCAGCCCGGCCCCTCCGAGGCTGCCTGTGGGACACAGGCTGGATCTGGAGGCGAGGCCCGGCCCCCGATGGTGTGGGGGCAAGGAGACCAGCACCCCGTCGAACCCCCAGCGGGTGGGGAATACTTGGCAGGGGGCAACCCTGCTTGGGGACCAACGTTCGGCCCCAAGCCTCCTTTCCGAAGGGCCGAAGGAGGGCGTCCCTGATGGCAAGGCGGTTTCAGGCTGCCCGGCGCACTGGTGCTCCAAGAGGAGCCCACCGGGTCCGGTCCAGGTGCTTTCGGGGTGCTTTTTAATTAAAGAAACTGACCCGGGAGAAAGAGGAGGAGCAGGGAAACAACGGGCGAGCGCATGCGAGGCCGAAGCACCGCTCCGGACCTGCGTTCTGGGGAAAGTGGCGTTTGTGCCGCCGGGGGTGGGGGTGGGGGCAGAGGCTGCCCACATTCTTTCAAGGCTGCTCGTTTCACCCCCTTACACAAATGCTAAAAGAGCTTTTATTCCATTTTATGTCATTCTGCAACATGTACATTTTTTGAAAAAACATGATTAAAGGGAACTAATTAATTGAAGGAGTGACACATTTATTACTAATGATATATAATTGCTCTCCTGCTGCGCTTCTCCAGTGGGGATGCAACCCGGAGAAACTATGAATTTGCGGAAGGTTCGGGGTGTGTGTGTGAGCGGGAGGGAGGGAGGGTGGATGGATGGAACACAAAAGACGAAGAGAAGAGCGAGCACCTCGCAGGAAAACGATCCCGCGATTTTCGCACCGACCGGCTCGTGGCCCGCAGAGAGAGGGAGCCCGCGCTCCACGGCCTCCTGCTCCTGCCTTGCCGGACTCTCTGGCAGAGGCAGTGAGTGGGGGCGCACTGTTCCCTGGGCGAGTTCATTATTTTCCTGGGGGTAAATTTGTCCCTGTGAACGCGGGCAAGATTATCTTTTGAAACGGGCTCTCCCTCCACGTGCCGGGGCCTTGGCGCACGTGCGGACGCAACGAGCATGGATGGAGCCAGAGCCAGAGGCGTGGGGCGCGTCATCGAGTCAGGCGGCACTGCGGGGGGCCCCCACGGGCTGCTCTTGCGCAGCCTGCCTGCACCACGGGGGTTCGCCTGCCAGGCGCCAGTGTGAGGAAGGGGGGCGGGGGGATCGGCGGGCCTCTCCTTGGCTCTTTCAAGGGACCAACCGAGCAACTCTGCGCATGCCCAGAAAGGCCTTCATCACAATCAATTCTGGATTTAATAGCACACTTGTAAAGCATCAGTGCAGGCTTGTGCACAAGCACTTCACGCCGGCGAGGATTGACCGACGCGCCAGCTCATTGGGCAGCAGCATTAAAGGCAAGTTCAGGGCACTCCAGCTGCCAGGGAGGAAGCTCCAGGACAAGGCATAAGGATGACGCAAGACATTCGCTCAGGGGTTTTCCGGGAATCCAACTGCCGGTCCCCCACAATACCTACAGCAGCTGGTTTGCTATGCCATGGGTGGGATTAGCCAAGCAAGCAAACATGCCGAGACCCCCAGAGGAAGTGGGGCGATCAAAGCCCGCTGGGAGCAGCAGGCGAGAGAGTCTTGCAACGCTTCGTCCAGGTCTGTGCAGGCTGGACTGCCAGGATGACTGGGCGTAGGAAGCCGCCTCGCATGGTTCTGTCCACGCTGACTGACACTCGCGGCGACCTGGGGAGCCTGCAGGCGCTTGGCCAGCCCTGCCTGGGGGGCTGTGGGAGACCCAGCGGGGACCTTCGGCACCCCCTCCACCACTGGGCCACCGCCCTGCCCCACTGGCGAGGGTCGCTGTGAGACGAAGCAAGCTCGGGGACCTTCCGGGGCCTCCGCGGTGCGCACGTTGTCAGGGAGGAGAACCGGGTCGCTGTCCATCCGCACGGAAACGCCAAGTGCAAAATGCTTCCTGGACCTGTCGCGCTGCCTGTGCGTCTACGCCAAGACCCACTCCTGCGTCTGGGGGTGGGGGCTGTCCTTTTTGGCAGATGCGGGGGCTCCGTGGGGGTCCCAGAGGCAGTGGGAGCCCCTCCCACCCACAAGCGCTTTCTGCAACAAAACTCGCCTCTCATCCCAACAGGCTCTTTGCTAGTCGTCCTTGTTCCCCACTTCTGGCCGCGTCCTGCTCGGCCCGGGGACGTGGACCTGTGACGCCTGCTTCCACCACCTGGACAGGAAACATCCTGCCACTGCCCAGGCGATGAGGAGCGCTCACAATCCCTCCCCGTGGCACTTCCATTTCTCATTATTTCCCCCGTAATTCTGACGGGCTCTGCCTCTGCTCTCCAACTGACAATCAGACCTTCACTAAATCAGTCCACAGCAATCAATGCCTTGGTAATGAAATCTGAATTCCAAGTGTGGGGACCCTTCCCTGCCGCCCCCGCCACTCGCCCTGCATTGCCAGCTCTGGAGCGCGGATCCTGCACGCCGGGTCAAGCGCAGGAGGCCACGAGGCGCCCGGGGCAGGGGCTGCCCGGTGGCAGCTCTCACCGGAAAGTTAATGGTGTGTTTCTGGAGCAATTAGCGTGATGTAAGTGGCCTGCTAGCAAAGTTCTTCAGATAAGGGGCTGCATCCCTCAAGCTCGGTGCCCGTCATCTTCTGGAGAGGGGTGGGCACAGAAAGGCACCCGAGTGAGGACACTGTGGGGAGCTGCCGTTCCTGCCCCCTGTTCTGCCGGATTTCCTGGCCCAGCAGCAGGCGGGGCACTGCAAGGACAGGGTGTGTGTGTGTGTATTTGGGGGAGGTCTGGTGGCCAGAGGGCCCCTGTGCGTCTCCTTTCCTTTCAGGGCGCTTTGGGAGCTGTGGGCGCCTGCAGCCACAGGCAGGCCAGCCGGCGGAAGGGAGATGCAGGCGGCCCTCGCAGGGACCGACGTGGCTGCGCGCCCCTCCCGGTTCTGACCCTCCCAGTGCCTCCCGGCCACTGAGATGCTCAGGTTCTGCCCTGGCACGGGGTTTCCCCAGGCTGGGCTGCCCACGGCAAGGGACTGTGGGGAGTTGATGAGGAAATGCAGGGATGCAAGACACTGCGGCATGGAAGGAGCGTCCCTGGCAGCACGGGCTCCGAGCGCCACCTCGGAGGAGGCTTGGCTGGAGGCGACGGGTCTTCTTCGCAGCAACCCCACAGTGGTGGAACCCCCCCAGCCCCCCCGAACCCGGGGCCTGGCTGCTCTCGGCTCTGCCCTCCTCTCGGTGCCAGACCAAGGCCGCCCTGCACACAGAGGCAGGAGGCAGCTCTAAACAGGACGTGGGGCAGTTATGCCCGCTGCTTTCCACAGCTGGCTTGGCTTGCTTTAATCCAGTCACTTACACACGGGTTTTAACATTTCTGTAGGGATTTTTTCCCATTTTTCTTGCATTTTGTGCTGTAACTTGTTGCATTTTAGGAATCGCTGTGCTGTTGGGTATTATGGAAATAGCAGGAGCAGCAATAAGGGTAGGAATCACAACAGTAACAGTGATATTTTCTGGCATGGGGCAGTGAACATGTAATAGCAATTAGCATCTGACAGCATTTGAAAGATGAGATGCTGCGGAGTTTTATTTGTTAAAATGCTTTTTGGCTGCCTTTCCATCAAGTGCCTACGAAAGGCCTCAGAAAGCAACAACTCACAACCCACCGCAACATAAAACAAAGCAGCAGACAGAAAGTGAGTAAGATCGTACAACTCTAAAAACTGAGATCAATAAGTGCATATAAAATTAATATGCAGTGAAACAGCTGCCCTGCGGATCACTGCATGTGGCCGGGGCCCTTGGTGAGCAGGGCCATTGCCGGGACTCCTGGCTGGAGAGGAGCGCTGGTCGCCCAGGGAAGCCCCAGCTGCTCGACCCCTCCTGGGATGGAGCTGGGCAGCTGATGCACACCGTGTGCGAGGGAAAAGAGCTCCTTCCCACATCCCCGTCTGAGCCACTCAGGACCTGGAAGGCCGGGGCTCGCCCCTCCCTGGAGACAGTGGCAAGTAGTTTGGCTGAGCTGCCAGAAGTTCTCTGACAGTCTCCAGGGGCGGCCCTGCACATCGGAATTCCCTGAGCCCGAAGTTATGAGAGAACGGATGGTTGCAGCGCCGCCGTGTCTGCCTGAGCTGGGCACATGCTGTGCCCAGGAGGAGCTGAAGCCGGGGGGGAGGTGTGCCGTGCCGCGGGTGCATCCAGGGAGAGGCAGGTTGGCGCAGCCTCCCCGAGCCGTGCGGTGTCCCCAGAGCAGCGCATGGCCCCGTCCAGAGTGCTGGGCAGCAGGCAGGCGTCCTGGGAGGCGCTGCAGCCAATGCCTGCCCCGAGCAATCGGGGGAATCAACAAGTTGCAGCACCGGAGGCAAAGGGCTCGCCTCTGAAGCCGGCTTTCGGATTCCGTGTGCAAGTCAGAGAGGCGATGTGGCGGCGTTTGCTCAGTGGACGGACGGACGTTCTCCACGCTTGCTCCTGCTCTGGGCAGAGGCTCCTTGAGCAAGTGCTCCCTGGAGGCCCCTCATCTGAGGGTGGCCAGCGGAGGGGCACGGGGGACACGGCCCTTGCAGAGGACCTGGGTCAGCGGTGCGCCACCCGTGCCACCCCGCAGTCATTCTGCACATGGATGAAGCCTGACTCGGCCATGCCCGGGGCTCCGGTTCCGCCTGCACGCCAGTTCCTGTCCAGGGAATTGGCTGAAGGACGCCGTGCAGCAGCCTGATCTCAGCCGGACTCTCCATGGGCTCAGGCAGCCCCCAGCGGAGGGCCGGCAAGGCAGGGCAGTGGCTCAAAGGTGCGCCAGGGCGACGCGTTGCTGCCGGTGTCCTGGCACTACCTGTGGCACTGCCTCCTCGTGGCTTTGAGGCTCTGCCAGGTGGAGCAGCAGCTTCGTTCCTCTGCAAAGACATTGGAGCCCCTCCGCCACCAATAATTTCTCTCTGGGTGAGTGCAGCTCCCCTTCTGCCTCAGGCCAGCCCTGCTCCCCTCGGCCCTGGGACACGGCCGCCTCCCAGGAGCGCTGGCAGCCTCCGCACGTACCGTGCGAGTCGGTCCAGGGAACGGTCGGCAGGCGCACGCGAAGGGGCGGCATCAGCCTGCGGCTTGGGAACGGAGCGCAGCCACTCATATTCTCGTATGTTCTGATCTGGCCCAGATCGAACTCGAGCTGCAATGATCTTGCCCTCGTGCTTTGGGACGGGGGCCGCCTTTGTCTCCGGCTTCAGTCTTGCCTAGCATGTCCTGCGAGAACGTTATCCACTGTCTTGCGTGCAGCCTGGGACCTTCCCTGGACCGGGAATTGTAGCTCTGCCCCGTCCACATCCCTCACTGGTGTGGCTCCTGCCGAATCCCGGGACCCTCGAGTGGAACGGCCCCTCAGCCCACCCTCTGCGCCTGCTGCTGCAGCCAGACAGGTCCGCCCGCCCCGCTGATTAGTCGGCGTGCTCCCTTCCGCCATTTGCCGTCACCGGACCTGCAGAGGCAGCCAGCGGCCGAGATGGCTCCGGAAGGCCATCGGGCAAACCGGCAGAGGAGGAGGCAGAGCGGTCAAGGGCCGTTTCTTCCAACGACTATTTGGAGCCTCCGTGTTTAGAGCAAACGCGCCACAAAGAGTCCCAGGTGGAGAATGGGGATGGGGGGGCGTCCCCCAGGCTCGGTGATGGGCTGCAGAGATCGTGGCTGGCCACTACAGGACCACACCCCCAGGGGGACCTTCAGTCCCGCCTGGCGTTCTGCTGCTGCTGGAGGCAGAGCCGGTCCCAGTTGCCCAAGAAAACACGCCCAGGCAGGGAAGGCGGCCCAGGTGGGGCAGCTCCTTGGGGACGGGCTCTGGCCCTCGCAGTCTCCGTCCGCAGAGCTTCCTTCCGGAGGCGACGCAGGTCCCCTGCAAGGGTGCCTTGCTGTGTCACCTCCTCGTCTGCTTCCTGGAGAGCCTTCGAAATTAAGAATCAATCCAATTATTCAGGCCCATAAACAACATCATAAAAATAACATCAATTTGCACCGAAAGGCGCAGCATTAATGTGCTGAAATAATGATGCTCTTTTACAACATAAACTTCCAATCAATCTCGCTTTTAGCGCGGCGAAACTGTGGGTGGGAAAGGCGTGATCCACGGCCCCGGCCGAGGTGGCCACGCCATTTTGCATGGCCGGGAAGGGCCGGCGGTAGTGGCGTCGACAGGCTGGCTGCCTGGCTCTGTGCTGCTTCCGCTCCCGGGGAGGGTGCCGGGAGCGCCAGAGCTGGGGCTGCCCCCCCGTGTCCTGCCTGCGGGCTTCCAGGGAGCTGCTGGCCCGCCGTGGGGATGGCATGGGTCTGATCCATCCTCGGGGCTCTCCGGAAGAGGCAAAGCCGCCCACGTGCCCAGCAGAGCAGAGCTGCCTGCCCTCTTCCCAGCCGCTGTGGCTGCATCAGCGGAGGTGCCGAGGGCCGGGCAGGCCTCCGGCATGCAAGGGGAGGGAGCTGCCACTCAGCCATGGCTGGACTCGCTGCTCGGGTGCGGCAAGCGCCGCGGGAGCCGCAGGCCACTGGGCGTGCTTTCTCTGGGCGAAGGAGAGGTGCAGAGCATGTGGGGAGGACTCTGGGCTTCCCAGCAAGCCCACGCCAGCTGGAGGGGGAGCAGGCACACTGGGCCCAAGACTCTGCTGGGGAGGGGCGCCTCTCCGACTCCCATGGGCCCCGCTGGGCCCTTTGAGGGCCCGGGCCTCCTCGGGGAGCCCCACCCAGCCAGGCTCGGCCTGCTGGGCTCCCTCTGCTGCGGCCGGCCCTCCAGCCCCAGCCCCAGCCCCAGCCCTGCCTGCCACACTGCTCCGTGTGCCCGAGCCAGCTGTTCATAAATATTGAATGGCGAAATATTTACATACTCTGTCCTGGGTTTATAAATAGCAGAGACGGGCGCTCTTCCCCAGGAGTCATCTTTGCAGATAAATTCCCGTCCATGGTATTTGGCCAAAGTCAACTCCGGTGGAAGAAGCCTTCCCAAGCCACGAGCCCCGAGCCTCCTGCCAGGGCAAAGGGCAGCCGCACAGCCTGGAGGAGCTAATGGGCGCCATGGAAAAGACGAGACTTTAATCACGGCTCTTTGGAGAAATCTTTGCGGAACCTTGACTGAAATGTTTATTTGCTGCCTGTGGAAAGACCAGTGAAATCCAGAGGAAGTCCCCGCGGGGAGCTGCCTTTTTAACTCAGCAAATGCAAGAAGTCTTCTGAGCGCAGGCACGGAGCAGCCCCGGAAGAGTTGCGGTGGGTTTTGAAGAATGCCGCCAGCCCGGCCCAAGGCTGCCTTCCCTGCACATGAGTGCGCACCTGAAAATAGGATGCAAAATGAGGATTATTTTTATCTTTGCTTCGGGAAGCATCTTTTCCTAAAACAGCCCCAAACTTGCAGGATTTTGTTCGGCACGCTGGGTTCATACTGGCCCCTCGAGTGGTTAAGGTTTTCCATACTTTACAAAGCGCGACTCAGGAAATGGCTGCAATGCTTCCACAACCCACAATACAGTCGGGAAAACCAGATCGGGGTCTGAGAGCTCGTCCCCAAAGGCCGCCTCCTTTCCCATGGGAACCGTCCCCATGGGAGCCAACCGGAAGCGGGGGGATTGTTGGCAGCCGGTCCCTTTCTTCCAGTACGTTTTTGATCAAGATTGCCTGGTTCATACCTGCCAGACTGGGCACAGACTTGGTCCCACCTGCTGTCGGAATCCGTGCAGTAGGATTTGCAGACCCCGAGCCCTCCAAAACAAATAACTCTTGACAACAAGTAAAGGTTTCTGCAGCACGCCTGAGCAACGCAAACAAACGTGCTTTCATGCGCGGAAGGAGCCTGTATGAATTTCCAGGATGCATGCCGTGGGAGTGTCTGCTTGGAACAGCGCTCGCGGGAAAGGGTGGGTGGCTCTGAACGCCTCCAGGCACCCAGGGGCCCTTCCCCCTGGCACTGCCCACGGCTCCTTGCCGCCTAACGCCCCCTGCCTGGGCAGCTGAATGGAAGGTGAGGGGCCGAGGGGGTGCCGCTTCCTCACTGCTGGCTGGATGCCCTTAGCTCTGGGGTCCCTCCTTGGCCTCAGCCCCCTCCCCCTCTGCATCTTGCATTCTAGCCTGAAGGCTGCCCAAGAGAGCTCTGGGAGCGATGGACACTGGAGCGGAGTCCCCCTTCCCCAGCAGGCCTCACATGCTCCCTGGCCCCAGCTTGGTGTCTCTCGGGCCTCTGCAGAAGGCCCTTTCCCCATCCTTGGTCCACCCTCAGGGTGGCCCTTCTGGTCCTCAGGGATGCTGCCACCGGGGGAGCCGGGCGCACCCTCCAGCTGACCCCACAGGACCTTGGCCAGAGCAGGAGGAGAGAGGCAGCGGGTTTGGTGCAGGGAGGAAGGGGAAGGCGAGCAGCGAGGGCGGGGGCGGCTCTCATGTGGCCAAACCGCTCCGGATGCAGGCGATGCGGGGAAAGTCCTCCGTGCCTGGGGCACGCCGGTTGAATTGTGACAGAGTCTGACCTAAATCCTTCCAAATTGGTACATACGTGGTCCTGACAGTTACACACTTGTCCTTGTGCGATTAAATTAAAAGATTTAGAAAGTACAAAATTGGTGTGCAGGCTAATTGTATTCCTAAGAGGCCGCAAGAATGAGACGTGAATTTGGCATCTCCTTAAATTATGCAGTGAAACCCGTTGTAGCCAAAGAAACTCAAAAAAGGCCTTTAATGTTTAAACAGTGACTGTGTGCAAGAGAGCGAGAGTGAGGGAGAGAAATGGCCATTGGGAAAGAATGCGGGGAGTGGGAGAGACTTGCCGAAAAGTCATGGGGGCTTTTGAGCCAGCTGCCAGGGCTACGTGGGGGAGAGTTCGATGCTCCCCTCAGCCTGGCACAGGGTTCCGCCTTCCCCCAAATTTTGCCCCAGAGGGCTGCCGTTGCCGCTTTGTCCTCGGGGGGAGAAGGCTGGCAGTCTGTGGGCAGCCGGACGACCTTCCCAGGTGAGCCGAGAACCCACTAAAATGGAACCGTTCGCCATAAAGCTGCCAGGGTCCGGCATTAGGGGCCCCAGCAGTTGTCACGGGCACCTCATAAACTGGAGTTGGTGCAGTTTGATTCCCAGCCATTTTGCAATAAAGTTTATGGAAGGGATAAAAAGATGAAGTTGCGTGGCTGAATGAGCAGTCATTGAAAACAGAATTACCAGAATGAGAGGGAGGGAAGGAGTGGGGTGCTGGCTGCCCAGACGAAGCCAGTGAGTAGGTGGGGAGATAGGCAGGCCGGCGGTCCCACGAGAGCCGTTCGCGCATCCCTCTGGGCCGTGCCAAGGCGGCCCCGGGTGGCTCAGCGCCTGTCGAGAGACTCTTCGTGGCCAAGGAGATGTGGGAGAGATTTTTGGCAAAGCACTGAATGTGATCTGGCTCTTACTGAGGGAGGAGGCAGGGCTGACCAGCCGTTTGGCAGAATGAGGCCATCACCTGAGGCAGGTGCGTGAGGCTGGGATTGGGAAGGTGTGAGCACAGCGGCAGCTGCTCTGCCGGCACTTTTGCATGAGTTTCACTCTAGGCTGCCGATTCGCGGACTATGAATTTTGTGCAGATTTGAGCGAATCCACTTTTGTGCGGACTTGTGCGAATCTTCGTTCACGAGTGTGTGTGTCTTGAAAAACATAGATTAGCACAAGATGTATGAATTCCCACATTATGCGTCTCTCATCCTTTATTCTCGGCCGGGGGATGTGTGCATTTTTATTGATATTTTTTATTTTATAGATTTTTCTGCAGCTAAAGTGGCGCAAAAAACATGCCAGATACGTTGTTAAAAACCTTCCCTGTCTCTCTGCTGTTTTCGAGATGCTCAGTTGCGTCTTCCGTGGCAGTTTTCCTCCGCGGCTTTTCTGGCTCTCCATAATGCCATTTTGGGTAGGGTTTTTATTTTTGAGGTTTGTCGTAAGGCACTTGCAGCCGTTTTGTGACCTGGCGAGCTGTAAATAGCAGGCGTGAGTAAGGAAGTCCAGCACCTGGCAGCTGAAGCGCTTTGCTCCCCCAGGCGAGGGAAGGGTGGTCCAGCCTCGGGTACGATGACTGCAATTGAGCCGGGGGAAGTTAGGGCAGGCAGGCAGGCAGGCAGGCAGGCAGGCAGGCAGGCAGGCCGGCCAGCCACCTGGGCACGTTCTTGGCCACCTGGGCCCCAGGGCGATTCAGCTGCAAGTCATGGCTTCTTCATGACTCCGCATGCAGGCATCTGTGCAAATCCGCAGCCGCTGTTGTCCTCCCTTCGCACCCTCCGTAAGAGGACCCCGGGAAGAGCAAGCAGGACGGGGGCATGCAAAGGGGGGTGGGGCCCACCCTCTGGGAGCTCTGCCCCTGCCCTGAGGCTGGCCTTTCTCACTGCCAGGCCCAAGGTGTGCTCGCTGGCGCTCGCTCCGAGCTGCTCTGCCTTTCCCACGGGGCCACGACCGGGAGGCGGCTGCGGGCCTGCTGCAACAGGGCGATTAGCTGGGAAGGGACCCGGGCGCCGTGCAGCCAGGGAGACGCGAGCCTTTGAGTTGGAGACTGAGCGCACCAGCCCCATTATAGCTTCGCAGCAGGGTCACCGGCTCATTCGCGGTGTCACGGTCCAATACGTTTCCAGGCTGACACGTCTCTGCTCCCTCCCTTGCTCTCCATGCGCCGCTGTCTCTGGCAGCTCCATTCCCAAAGGTGCTCTCGGCTCCGGCTCGAGGCTCCCGAGGGATTGAGGCTCCCCAGCTCTGGGCGCCTGCCTGTCTTGCCGGCTCACCCGCCAGACAGCCGCCCAGGCCACCCAGCTCCCAGTGGCCTCTGTAGCGCCTGCCTCCCTCCCCGGGGAGCAGCCGCGGGGACACCCTGGGCCCGGACTCGCATGCCAGTGGGTGTGCGCATGTGCGTGCGTGTGATCCCACACCTTGCTTTCTCTGCTCACAACCGGCTGGTCTACAGAAGTGCGACCTGGAAGGCTCTGCACCAGTCCCCCTTCGCCTCTGGTTTTGGGCTGGGCCACGGAGGACCAAGAGGGGGTCTGTGCTGGCAGGCGGTTGGTGGCTGGGGACTCGCTGCCTGGCTGCCGGGTGGGCCCAGTCCCACTGGAGGGGTGGCTGGCTTGCCAGCGTGACCTCCTCTGCTGGGTCGGGAGGCCCCTCTGCCCGGCGCACGCGCTGTGCCGGTGCAGCGTCCTTGTGCGGTTTCATCGTGTCTGGCGTGCACTGGTTCAGTGAGCAGCCTGGTGCGCCTGTGCATGAACGAAGAGCCCGAGAGTCCCTGTGCCCGAGGTCCGCTTGCTGAGGCTGGTGGAACAGCTGGCTCTGCTGCCGGGAGCCCAGTCTGCTGGCGAGCAAAACCTGCTGGGGGCGACACAGCTTCCTCCCTTTCTCTTGCCTTCCTTGTTTTAATTGGGAGGCGGAAAAATGCCACTTTTGCAAAATTTCCTATTAAATATTTAATTTGGTCTGAGGAATCCAATACGTCTTGCATTATCAAAAGGACGAGGGTTCACTCCTAGGGCCTCTCTTGATTAGCAAAGTAGCCAGCGTGCAACAATTTGCTGATCCAGTTGTTCCCAGCCTTTGTTACATGGCGTTCAACGCCGATGGAGAAGTCGCGCTAACGAAGAAACATCGATTGCAGTATTAGCCGTCGGGGTGTGTTTTTTATGGTAACATTCCTGGGCAGACAATGCAGGTACCTCCAATTATCTTCAAAGCGGCTGGAAGGAAGGAAATCAGTCTTAGATGTGGCAAATAGACTCAGCAAACTCTCTCCTGAAGCAAATGTGAACGCGCGGGAGTAACCGTTGCCCGCACAACTGTTTGCAGCTTATTCAGAAATCTGATTGAAATTCTGTAGTTTTCATATTGGCCTGTGGAATGGGGTTTCGCAAAAGCGCTTTCAGGAATCCGCTGAGGACAAGGTGGAGGAGGTTATAAATTCAATTGCGAAGATGAGGTAGATTGTGAAAATACTGGATCAAAATGGCACCTCTTGCTTGGAACTGCTTCTCCCCACGTGGGCGTTTACAACTCATGGCCGCCCCCCATCCCCCGCTGTCCTGCTGCCAGAAAAAGCACATCGGTCTCTGGGTGACCTCAGGCGGGCTGCCAAAACACTCTGCTGGCTCCCACTGTATTAAGGATAAACCACCCTAATTCTGAATTCAGGCTCTTGAATGCACGCTAACTGCGGATGTCAGGAGACGGCACCACCATCGCCGCGTTTACACCTTCCCTCTTCCCTCTTGCCAGGACTGCATGAGAGTTTGCACAGCCTGCCTCGACTTTTTGTCCCGACAGCAAGGCAGGTTAGGCTGGGGGATCAGCGACTGGCCCGGGTCGCCCCAGGAGCTGCATGGCCCAGCAGGGCCTAGAACCCGAATCGCCCCGATCCCAATCCTGCGCCACAGCAGCCCGCCAGTGGAACCTTCGTGATCCGGCTCTGGTCTCACCGGGGAAATAAGAGCTCTGCAAAACGACTCCTTAAGGCTGGCAAAGTTGGATGCTTCCGCTCGGACACCCGCTTTGACCCAGTGAGCCTTAGGAAGGGACCGGGCTCTGCTCCGGAGAGCGCCACTGCGCCCGTGGCTGCGCTCACCGAGAGGCCGATTTGACGTGTGGGACCTGAAGGGGCTGCACTGGGTGCTGCATCACCAGCTCGACTCTTGCGCTGCCCAGGCTCCGCTGCCTTCTTAGCGAAGAACACACAGGCTTGAACTGTGACTTGGTGGTTTCCAAAAAAGGAATTTATGGTCTGCCCATCCTTCCTCGCTCACGGTTGCCCACGGACTCGTTAGTGGACCTTGCAGCCCTTCAGGTTCACTTTTGCTTGTAAACAGACTTTCAACAAGGATAGGGCGCAGTTTCCAAGGCAGAAGAAAGCACCGTTTTCTCTGGTGTGTTTGCATTATTCTGCTCTGTGACAGCGCCACCAAGTGGATAGCCAGGGCAAGGATGGGCCTTGGGTAGGGCTTGCATCTCGGTTCTGTGACAAAACCACAAGCAGACCCCGATTGACGGCCTTGTGCAGCAAAGCCGCTGGTCTGGCCCAGTTGACCCTCGGAAACCAGAGGGACGTGTCGAGGCGCAGCAAGACGCCTCCGGACCACCGATCGGAGCGCTGATCAGGACGGAGCTGCGAGGCCCCCGGGCGCAGCTCCGGCGGGGACCCCGCCTGGCTGAGCCGCTCCATTAGCGCTCGCTGGGAGACTCCCCTGAGCTGCGAACACACGCGGCCTCCAAAGTGGCAGCAGATGTATTAATCAGGATCAGAGCAGCTGCCCTGCCGCTTCCAGCTGCTGATCTGGGACACGCCCCAAACAGTCCGCCTCCCCCCCCCCAATGGCTCGTCTCGCCATGTGTGATCTGCTGCGTGTAAGGGGCTGGAGCCCCTCGCAAGGTCGTGACTGTGCGGAGCAGCTGTCGCTGTCACCCGGCCTCACTCCTCTCGCTCGTGGGCCTGGCCTGCACCGTTGCTGGCTTCCGGGTCCACTCAGATCCGGGGTCCCGGGGGGGCCATGCAGCCAGTAAAGGCACATGTGCAAGAATCCATCAAAGGAGCAGCCACGCCAAGGTGCTAGCACCTCCTGCAGCCGCTTCGTCACCTACCACGCTCTGGATGCGCCCAGAGGAGGTGCAGGGAGCAGGCATGCCGGGCTCTGGGGGCGCCTCCAGCATGGTCCACGCCCCAGGGCTGCCCCCTCCCCCCAGGTAACCTTCCGGGGGACACGCCCTGGGCTGGCTGGGCATTCCTCTGGTCAGCATCTCCCGTTGCTTTGGGGACGCGTGTCCACCAGGTAGAACGGCGAAGGCCACCCTGAGGTCTGTGTCCCCCCGGTCAAGGGTCTCCTGCCACCAGGCATGGAAGAGCCCATCCCGGGTCAAAGTCTGGGGCTTCTCGCGGACCACCAGGGAGCAGCCGGCAGCAGAACACGTCCCTGCGATTCCTGCAGCCCCGACGGGGCTCGTTTGAGTGAGCTGCACAAGCGGAACTGTGAATGCTCAGAGCATTTGTTCCATCGTCAAATATGCTGATTTGGTGAGAAACAGCATTATGTTTGATACGAATTATAACAATGGAGTAGATAGATACATATTTTAATCAGGGTTGGAAGCGACTGTCTACCTGGTTCATCAGGAGTGCATGATGCAAGCACGGCACACGGGATGACAGGGGAGTGGAAGCCGCGCTGGGCTTGGAGCTCGGAGGAGCAGAGCCACTTGCCTGCCGTCCTGGCCGCGGTGCAGGGACAGGGCTGCTCTGGGGATGGACAGCCCCTCCTGGCCCTGAGGCAGCCTGCTGCGTTTTCGTGGTGCCGGGGAGGGCTGGCTCCTCCCAGGCCAGTCAGCTTCGCCACGACCACCCTTGCGCTCCAGCTGTGCGGAGGCCCGCTGGAGACGGCTGGATGCAGGCCTGTCGGAAGCCCCAGGCGCTGGCTGGCGTGTCCCCGAGCTCGGCTCTCCCAGTCAGCACTGCTGTTCTTGACGCCAGCGTCACGCCGGGCTCTTTGAACCCAGCCACGGTTCGCTTCACAGCCTCCTGAAGCTTCCCGCAGGCTGGAGGCAAGTCGTGCTGCGACGCATTTACATCTATTTGTGCTAAATTTACCTCCCCCATTAATTCACCTGAGGATTCCCAATGGGCTGGTGTCACGGCAGAGCAGAAGCACGGCTCCTTCTCCAGCAGGCGTCTGCGTTGCCGCGGGGTCTCTCTGTGGTCAGGCCGAGCCGCACGGCCTCACCCGCTGGCTCCAGGGTGCCACTTGCCCATGGCCCGCGGAAGCTGCCTGCGGTGCGGGCCGGCCTTTTGCTCTGCTTGGCCGGGGACAGGAAGCCTGACCCGACAGCGACACTTCCATGGCGACCCTTTTGCTGAGCATGGAAGGGTTGGAAGGACCCTGGACCGGCAGCCTGCCCTTGTCCATGGTGCTGAGCCCGGAGGAGTCTTGGGACCAGGCTGCGCCTGGCCCTGCGGATGGCGGAGGTCCAAATATGAGTGCAGGAAGCGGCACTCCTTGTACGTTTGGCCCCCGGACACATTTGTGGCTTGCTGCTATCCCTTGTTTGCTGTGTCTTGCCCTTTCCTTTTCATTAACTGCTCCTGATTCTGATTGTTGATATTCTTGGTGTATATCGATTTTTTTTGGTTTTGTGATGTTATTATGTATTTTTAAACTAAAAAAGCACTCTAAGGACTTGTGCCCAAGTAGTGGAATATGAATAAAAAGTGACCCTACACCAGTGACGGTGAACTTTTAGAGACCGAGTTCTCAAACTGCAACTCGAAACCGCTTATTTATTGCAAAGTGCCAACATGCAATAAAACCTGAAAACTGAGGTTTTAGTTTAGAAAAAGCAACTCACAGCCAGCCCAAACAGTTGGCCATGCGGAAGCTCGGATGAGGCACAGCTTATGAGTCGTGGCTCGTGACATCATCGCCTGGTGCTCCTTTCCCAGCATGCGCATGGCCCCTAAGAGTGCGGTTGCCCAATGCTCGGCTGCTGGGGAGACTTGGCTCGCTTGCTGACAGAGAGGGCTCTGCATGCCTGCTGTGGGAAGCGTGCCATGGATTCGCCACCACTGGCCTAACCCTACCCTGGCGCACACCCCTAACCCCAATATAGGGTGAAATTTCCATTGAAAATAATGCGATTTTGAAAAAGCCTTCCTTGAGTAGCTTTTTCTGCACAGCTCAACATTTCTGCCCATTCTAAGCACATTCCAACCATCAAAACCATGCCAGGACACTTGGTTTTTGTAACCCTAACCCTACCCTGCCGCACACCCTTAACCCTAATAGAGGGCTAAAGTTCCATTGAAAATACTGTGATTTTGAAAAAGCCTTCCTTGAGTAGTTTTTCTGCACAACTCATCATTTCTGCCGATCCTAAACACATTCCAAAATGCACCTCACAGCCAGTCCAAGCAAATATATATATATATATATATATATATATATATATCCCTGGCAGCACACGGACCAGCCATGCGAAAGCTTGGATGAGTCCCGGCTAACGAGGCCAACCGAACCAGGGACTCGTGGCCCTTGCTAGCCTTCTGGTTTCCTTGTGTGCTCCCCCTTGGGTTTGTTTTAGGGGGGGATCTGGGTGGATCATGCACAGGGCCCCCAGCCCGGAGGGGCCCGAGGGCACGGAGAAGCGACCTGGGAAACCCAGGCAGCCACCTGGGGTGCTTGCTTCTGCTGCCGCTCATGGCGTGAGTCAGGGTACCAAGGCAGACTGCAAAGGTGTAGCAAGGACTGCCGAAAGCCTGGCTCCTCTCCTGGAGAGCTGGCTTTGAGTTTATTGGCAGGACTGGGGGCTGAGGCTGGTTTTCCTGGGCCCACTGAGGCCCCAGTGGGCTCCTGTCCCTCCGTTTCCTGTCCCATCAGCCTGCCAGGCCCAGCACGTGTTGGGAGTCGGTTCATCCCCATGATCTCCAGCAGTGTCCCACACGGGGGGCTGAAACGCAGGCGCTTGGTCCTCTTCCCCTCTGATCCATGCCCAGCTCAGCTCTGGATAGATCGGCATGCCTGGATCTATCCAGGGAGAGGAGGCAGCGCCCGGCCCGCCGGGCGGACCCTCAGCAGCCTAGTGCGACCCGGACCTGCCACGCATCAGCTCTCCCCGCTCTCCCTCACCTGCCTCCAGCTCCGGCTTCTCCCCCTCCTGCCACTAGAGGGGGCCCAAAGGGTGTTGAGCCAGCCAGTGCTTTGCGTAAGGCGATGCTTGCTCCTGGGAATGCTTGTGGGGAGCTGAGAGCCCCCCTGCCCTCACCCCCGGACCAGCGGTGGCAGGATGTTTAAGCAACACTGTCTTGTTCTTCACTCTTGGACCTGCCGGATCTCAATGTTGACTCAGGCAGCTGGCACTCTCTGCTCTGGTTTGCGCCTGGCTTTGGTGCGGCTCCCCCGGGGCTGAGGCGGAAGGGTGTGTGGTCTGGAATCGAAGCAAGGGGGGTGCTGGCTGGACCCCCCCCCGCCGAGCAGGCAGAGCAGGGCCTGTTGCTGGGAAGGATGCAAGTGTCACAGGACCCCCTGGAGCAGCCTCCCTCCCTCCCTATTCAGAGGTGATGGACAGAATCATGCAAACATGGGAAAGGAATCCCCTGGTGCAGCAGCCTGGGCAGCCTCTTTTGGGGGGGCAGCCTCATTCAGGGGGCTGAGAGCAGAGCTGCTTGATAGCCAACATCCTCTCGGGGCTCCTTATTTGTGATACGAAGCTCCGTCATCCTGAGTCCAGCCATCCACCCCTCTGCCCATCCCAGTCCTCCAGGAAATTCCTGGAGAGGCTGGCCAGGACGCTGGCAGGATGAGCAAGGGGTGCTAAGGAGAAAGGGCCACTAGGGGGAGGGCAGAGGGGAGGGTCTGGCAGACGTGAGCCTGCTGGGGGGGGCTCACGTTTCTCTGGGTGCCGGCGATCCGACCAGCCATGCAGGGCGAGAGCGACTGGGCAAACTGTGTGGGGGCAGGAGAAAGATGCCTCTGGGCTCCCCACCCCCAGGGGCTGCGGGCACCCAGCGGCAGAGGCAGGGGGAGCCCCCCCGGCCTCCCCCCGGCCTTTCTGAACTGGAGGTCTCGGGCAGCGGAAGCGGCAGAGGTGCCTGCCCCTTGTCCTGGGCTAAAGGCCTCGCCCAGAAGGGCCCCCCCTGCGTGGCTGCTGGGAAGGAGCACTGGCCGCAGGCAGGCGCGTGCCCAGGAAGGGGAGCCTGGGTCAAGGGCAGGAGCTGTGCTGCCCAGCGGGAGGAGGGCGGCGGGGTCTGCTGGGTGGGGGTGGCACACGCTCTGAGGTCCCGGTGAACCCGAGTCCGCTTCTGCAAGATTCTCATGTTGTAAACTTCACAGCACATTAGGTGACGCTAGTCAAGACCTGAACTTTTGCATTTATTTCTGTTTCCATGGCAACTCTAAAATGCTCACTTGGGCGGGAGGCGAAATCCATCGAGAATCTTCTGTTTGCCTAGAAGTGGAATGGGGCTGGTAGTGTGAACACACAGGCAGCCTCGCAGGATAATTAAAAGATGCACCATTTAACGGATGACAACAATTGAAACTTTAATTAGTCGGCACTGGCCTCCTTTCACTGCTATTTTGTTTTGCACCCAAGTGGAGATGAGCAGAGGAAATGGGTGGAGGGGGAAAGAGGAGGGCGAGGGAGGAGAGGAGGGCAAGGCGAGGCGAGGCGTTGATCTAGGCAACATGGAACGGTGGTGTCGCAATAATAATTAAATTAATTGCAGCAGCCATCGTCTTTTTTTCCTTTTCCGTTGCTTTTCCAAATTTGACTCGATGGCTTATGAATGGTTGCATGGATCTGGGCCTGGAAGAGCGGGCGATGCTTCCCCAGCTCCAGGGGCTGTCAGCTGATGCCATAATGAGACGCTGGAGCTGGTAAACAAAACTCCTTGAGTTGGATTGTGTGTGTGTGAAAGAGAGATTGTATGTGTGTGTGTGTGGGGGGGGGGAATAAACCCTTTGTTTATCTTCTGGGTTTGGATGGCAGAGCAATATAGAAGCAAAAGCTTTGGGAGAGCTTGAATCTTGGCAGTTCCTCGGAGTTCTTCCTTCTGACCAGTTGACTTTCTCTCCCCCATCTGTGCTCCTCATTCTCAGCCCACCTTCCTGAGCTATCCATCTGTGGGCATTTCATTCTTCCAGAGAGGGCAATGTCACTGCTGTTTTTGTAGCGGTCATAGAACATGCTTTATGCTAAATATATTGATTTTGTCTTAAAACAACAACAACAACAAAAACAACACTCCCCAGCATTTCTACTCTCTTCTTCAGTGAAGAGACATCCTCAACCAAAAAGCCTCTTTCGGGCTTTTGTGTTTAATTTGTTGGAATCACCTGCCCGGTTTGCGTCCTGCCATTCCACCGAGTGGTGCTCACGAGTTAGGTAAGGATGCAGCTGGAAAAATGGCACACGGCAAAAGTGGAAGCGCAGCCGAGGAGCGCCGGGGCCTCGTGTGCAAAGCTCGGAGTCGTTCTGGCTAGTCGACTGCTGCTCCCACGGTGCCTGCCGGGCCCTGCAGGTGCAGCCGTTCAAGGAGACCCATCCTCCCCGGCTTACTGCGGTCTGCCATTGCGCCCAGGGGGGGGGGCACTGTGTGTGTGGCCTCGCCTGGAGAAAAGGGACGCTCGCCATACAACGCGGAGGGTCAGAAATCAAGGCTGAGCTCATGGTTCGCTGAGAGAAGGTGAAGGGCAGCCCCCAGACATCCGCGCGGAAGGATCTCAGCTGCTGGTCCGAGTAGATTTGCAGGGCTGGATGGACCAACAGCCCCGTCAAGATAAGGCAACTCTGTGTTGACAAAGCGCATTTGCTGTACAAAGACCGCCGTGGGGGAGACGCGGTTGCGGGGCCCCTGCCTGGCGCAGTGGGGGAGCTGTCCAGCACGAGGATTTGCTGAAAGGCCGCCAGACGGGCCGGGTGGCTTTGACCGGCAGTGGTGAAAGTGGCCCTTAGCCTCCAGCAGCCGCAGCCGCTGCCTGGGCAGAGCGACTGATGCGCTGACAGGGATCCCCTGGTCTTTTTATTGCCTCTCCTGCACTGTGCACTAAACCAATAATGTGTATCTGCCTGTTCAAACAGGCCAGGTAAACAGTCTTACATGTGCCAAGTAAGTCCAGCAAGCCAGTAATACTCTCCTATCTGATCTGCTAAGGCCAGAACAAGCCTCAGCAAGTGCCGGGAAGGAAGCCGCTCCATTCGGGGCTGCGGCATCTGAGTGTCTTTGCCTTGGCGTGTGTCCGTGCGTGGACAATGTGACGCTACTTGGGCCTCAGAAAGTACCCTTGAGCACAAACCTCAGCGCGAATGCCACCAGTCTCACTCTCAGGTCAAGCATGTGCAGAGTGTCTCAGTCTCAGGTGCCGGCACTTTCTTTTGGGAAAGAGACTTCTCTTTTGGCCCACATCCGGAGATATCTGGCATCAGAAATAAGCTCCCCATTTGATATAAACAATCTTGACATCTCTTTGAAGGACGCCATTCCCCCGGCCTCTTCCCTCCACAGCTTTTCCCTCATGTGAGCAACCTTCCGCCCAAATAGTCTCTGAGATCCCTTTCACAGTGCAATGTTTTGTTTTCCCTTGGTGCAGCGGGAGCTTCTGTCAGAGCGCCGGGACCCCAAAATTCTTCCTGACCTTCAGGCTGCCGCTCTGCGAAGTCTGGATCAGCCGCTCCTCTTTATGCATCTCTCCCCCACCACTTTCCATCCATTTTTGCCCTTTCATCTTGGCATCCCATTTTCATTTAATGGGTGAAAATTGTGGCTGAAATCTTTGATAATTACCTGAGGCATTGTTCCCAGATTGCATCTGATTGCTTTGCTGGAGGCTCCCATCTCTGTTCTCAAAACCTGCTGGGTTGTATTTTATGGCTTTTTTTTTTTAAAGCAAGCAATGCCCCCCTCCCGCCCCCCAGGATAACAATGGATGTAGCTTATCGTCATGCAAAGTGTCAACATCTCAACAAAGAGAGGATTTTTAAAAATGCAATTGGAAGTTGTGGCAATTATTACGTCCCTGGTTTTTCCTTTCTTACTCCTCCAAAGGCAGGCTGACTTCTAATGCTTTTTCAAACCGCAGGGCTTGAATGACGCTGCACACGATAAATTAGGAATCAAAGCCTAGCTTAGCCGGGACTTTGCCTAAAACATGGGACTTGAAAAAAACAATCTCTCTGAGCAGTTCCGCACATCACTCTAATCCAACCTGAGAAGAAGCCATAGAGGGCTTTCGCTCTCTTGCTAAACCATCTTGCTTCTGATGGCAGTGGCGTGTGCTGTCACTGGCCGTGGCTCGGGCCCCTCAGCCAGGCCCCCGGCCCCTCTCTCCAGCCAGAACTTATGCTGGTGGTGAGAGATAAGGCAAAATCCGCTGTGGGTGCCGGCACTTTTGCTCTTTGGAAAATGGGGCCATTGGTTCCCACACTGGCTGTTCCCTCCTCCTCCTCCTCCTCCTCCTCCCCTTTTCCAGGGCTGATGATGTTCCAGGAATGAAGGACACGGAAACTGCATGGCAGCCCTTCTAGCTACTGCGATCCCCTCTCCATTTAACGCGATGCCAAGCTTGTCCCGAGGCAGGAGACACGGTTGGGTGTCCCACTGCATAGGCAGCGTGGAGGCCCCAGAGTGGGCGAGAAGGACTTTCAACCCCACCTCCCGTGGCAGCACTTAACCCAAAGCTTGGCTCCTCGTGCCAGAGCTGCTGTTAGCCCTGCTGGGGCAACAGTGCTGCATCGTTATTGTACCTGCTGGCGGCAGTGGGATGATAGCCAAGAAAATGGGGGCGGAGAGGTGCCACTTTCCTGCCCCCCTCCTTTGTTTCATGCTTCGAAAATGACTTTAGGAGCTTCCACTGCGCACCTCTTGGGTCCCGGCTTGGCCCTGGCACTGTCTGTCGCTGGGCTGAGGCACTATTTTGGCCATTCAGGTTGCCTTTTGGCCATCAGGTGTTCAGGGCGGTGCACCAAACGCAACTCAATGCAAATAATACCCAAGAGGGCATAGCTCACCTTGAAGAACCAGCAGGTGCTGAGGGAAGCAGGCATGGCTTTGTGACCTTCCAGAAAGTGGGCAGCAAAGGGGCTCATTCTTTTTCCCTAGAGGAGCTGCATGATGGAGGAGCCCCTCAGAGAAGAGGGTCCTGCTTGGAAAGGATAAGCGATGGACAGGTCAATACAGGAGGAGACTCAGGGGCTCGTGGAGAAGGCTTTAGGGTTTCATTGGGGTGGGGCTTGAGTGCTGGGCTGCTGGGCAGAATGAGGGAAATGCCTTTTTTAAGAAAGAGGCAAGACAAAAAGGGCCGCGTGCGAAGTTCTGTGTGCCAGGCTGTGGCCGCTTTCCTCCCAGTAGTGTTGGGGCTCCATCCTTGTGAGCGGAGCTTGTCTCTTGGGAAGTGCGTTTGCCTTCCCTGTGGCGGAGGCCCTGGAAAGGCTGAGAGGGTGAGAGCCCCTTCTCAGGTCGAAACTGTCAGGTCCATGCGGCACTCCTTTTGCAACCGGCGGGGACTTGTGAAATAGTTGGCCTTCTCTAGGGTGGCTGCTACCATTTTGTAACACTTTGGGTTGGCACTGGTGGTACGTTGGAGGCCCGGATGGGGGTGGCTTGCGGGGCATGTTGTGTGTATCAGCCTTGCCCTTGCAAAGTGTGAGAGGAGGACGTGGTCTTCACTGCTTATGTCAAAGGCAAGCCTCCTGAAGACTGCAGCTGGGGGCCCCAAAGCCGCAGAAGCGGGGTCTCCAGTGGGAGTGGGGTGCTGAAAGGGGCAGGCTTGCTGGATGTTGGCTCAGGCCCCATCCGGGGGGCAGCTGGGAGCGCCCCGGTTCCGCTGCAGAAGCCAAGAAGCCCCATTCCAACCCGGCCATTTTTAATAATTTATGGTTTTCCCTCCGTTTCCAGAGTGTTATTACCTCTCTTAATATCATTTACAAATTGCACATGATCCCATCAATTCTAGCAAAGTGAGGAAATGTCCAAAACAGCTTTTAAAAAAATCAAACTGCAGCGCATAAATGGGGATTTATGGGGCTGGACCGGCCAAAGAAAGGGCAGAATTGAGCCAAGCGGAATGAAGGGTAATATACCCATCTCCATTGTCTTGTGGCTGTGGCCAAGTTTGGGAGCCCAAGGACTGAATGGGCTGGCTGCATGTTTGATATCTCCGTTCAGAAATAAATGAATATCGACACGGACAGAATATTACTGAAACCAAGGGCCAGTCAGCGAAAAGACGTTTCAGCAGAATTTTTGCGAGGCGAGAGAACCCTGTGCAAATTTCTTCCTCCAAAAATATGGTCTATTTCCAATATATTTTTATATGCTCAAAAGTCTTCTCCTGGCTGGAAATTTTCTCCATTCCAGCTCCACGTTCTTAAAGAGAAAGTCGAAGTTTACACATGAGCAATAAGATTGGAGGCGCGGGTTCGTGGCCTGTTATTCTAGAGTCCAGATCATCTCTTCCTTCTGGAAGACTCTTCCTTCTGCATGACCTCTGGACTCTCTGCATTCCTTCTGGGCTCAGGTTTATCCCGAGAATCTGCAGGCCCTCAGCTCACCTGCGCTTGTGCCCACAGGGGTGATTCTCGTCAGCCACTCCTCTCCCCAGTGTCAATTCCAAAGGGAACGTCGCTGCTCTGGCCTAACGAGGGAAGCAACAGGCCACCCTGACGAAGTTTCTTCTGCCACCAAGAATGCAAAAAGTCCCACCTTGCATTTAACTTCAATTTGATTGCTGGGAGGGGTGATGGAGGGAGGGAGGGAGGGAGGGGGACACCTCTCTCCCCTGCCCTCCCCTCCCCTCCCTCAATTTGGCATCTGCGGCAAGCACAGGGTGTGCGGTGGCATGAATGTGCTCTCCATGGCTACACGGCATGGCTCCACTGGCACATCCAGTATTCCTGCAGGGGGCAAGGGATGTGCGAGGGCAGCCACCCCCACACCTGGAGAAGAGCAGGAGAGCACCAGGAAGGGTCCCCCGAGAGGGAGCTCTTAGCAGGGGCCCCCTCCCGCTGTTCTGAGGACGCCCGGGGAGTGTCACGCATCCCTCCTCTGGGCTGCTGCTCCGTCGGCCTGCCCTTGCTGAACTCCCCACCAGGCACATGGCCTCAGGGACCCAGATGCGCCCCAGCATGGGGCAAACCGGAACCGCCGCCGGCACTGCACATCTGCTGTGCAGACGAGAGGGGCGCCGAGTGGCTGTGTCCGGACCGACTCTGGCCACCAGCCCCGCCAACAGGCTTCCCGGCCCAGCTCCGGCCTGTGTGTGCCGGGAGCCCTCGGCGGCGTTGCTTTCCAGGCTGCGATGCGCCCGCCCAAAGGGGTCCCAAACCACGTCAGAATGCGGAGCAGCACTCGTGCATTGACCCTTCATGCTCCATGGGCGTAGCACGCGGGTTCGCAAGAACGTCCAAGGTGAGAAACGGCCAATACAACGGGGAGGATGCTGCTTGGGGGGAGTTTCGGGGCAGGTCAGCCCCCCGTGGCCAAAGCCCTGTTGCAGCTGGGCCGTCCTGTTGGGATTCTCCCGTTTCGGAGCGCGCCTCACGGAGGCACGGAGGTCGTCACGCTGAAAGCACGGCTGTGCGCCAAGGCGGCGGCGGAGCAACACTGGGCCGCCCGAGGCCTGGTGCTCCTCCCAGCAGCACCCACAGAGTTGGCGGTGGTGCCTTTAAGAGACGAACCGCAAATTGCTCTTCATTGTCTCAGGTTCTGTTAAACAAACTGCGGGTGCGGAGACCATCCTGGGCCGGCATCGAGTTCCCCTTCAAATGCTGCTGCTCTGTGATGTTCACGGCAGCCCTTTCCTTCCGCAGGTTCTGTCTGCTCCTCGGGCTCTGTGCAAATTCCGGTTCTTTGCAACCTTATTAGATAACAAAGGGCTGTTTTCTCTGCGGAGATTTACTTGTCTCTGAGCCTTGCAAAAAAGGATAATTAAGGGCTGCTCTAGGAAGCTACACTGGATCATTTGCATCGTATTTAAGTAGAAACAGAGAGCAGATCAGCCTCTGTGGGAAGAAGCTAAAATGCAGAAGCAGTGGCACCCTGAGCCATGTGGACAGATGGATGGATAGCGAGCCCAGAGGCAAACATCCATGTGTTTCGCCGTCTTCCAAAGGCTTCCCGGATCAAGGAGAGGGGCAAGAATGTCAGATGCAAAGGGCCCTGAGTGTGGGCCAGAGCAACGGTCCCTTTCCTGGCACGGCCTCTCCAGGGATTCTGCCTGGATGGTTGCTTGGCCCTCCACGGGAAATGGCAGCCGACGAGGCCCTCACCTGCTAGGGAAGAGCGGAGGGTGAGCCCTGCCAGGCAGTGGCCCTCGGAGGAGGAGGAGGAGCAGCTCAGGAAGGGGCTGGTGCGCCCCAGCTCTGGGTCCTGGTCTGCCCCTCCAGGGGTTCCCCCCGGGGTCTCGCCTGCTTCCCCAGCCACCAGGGGGCCTCCCTGCTCTGGTGCAGCTCTTGCCCCCTTCAGAGGGGCTGAAGCGCTTCTCTCAAGGGTTCATAGAATCATAGAAGAGCTGGAAGGGGCCCTGAAGGCCATCGAGTCCAACCCCCAGTGTTGCAGGGCACCACGTCACACCATCCCACTCAGAGGGCTGCCCAGTGTCTCCTGGAATGCCTCCAGTGTGGGGGAGCCCACAATCTCTCTGGGCAGCTGGTCCCACTGTCGCATTGCTCTGACCATGAGGAAGCTTTTCCTGATGTCCGGCCTGCATCTGGGTTGTTGCAACTTGAATGGATGATTGTGTATCCTACGCTCCGGCATCTGCAAGGAGAGATCTCGACCTTCCTCTTTGCAGCAGCCTCTGAGGTACTTCTAGAGGGATATCATGTTCAGTGCTGAGAATACAGGTGGGAGTTATCGTATGCCCTCGGGCCCTTGGGCCCCTCTACTTTCCCTGGCCCCCTCCCTCTTTCCCTTGCACCCACCCCCCAGTGGGACGTGCTCCCCGAAAGCCTCGCTGGGTTTGGTCCTCTGGCTGCAGAGCCTCCCCTGAAGCCCAGGAGCAGCAGCAGGGCAGTGGAAGCAGATATTCTGAGCAGCCGCGAGAGCGCCAGCTGGGATATCACTGGACTCCACAGAAAGTACCATCTGATCTGCAAACAGATTATTTTTTAAGTAAAAAAAGCAGTGGCAGCTGCTTAAATGCATCGACTTCTTGGAAACCGTCAAGATTTGGATACAAATGCGATCGAGCACGATCGCTTAGGTGTCTCAGCCCATCCGCACGGAGCAGCTATCGATTCGAGTTGATATGCATCGATTCCGAGAAAACGGCCCTGCTTTGAAAATGAACTTCCAGTAATTTCAGGGGGAAAATGCACTGTGTTGCCTTCTCTTGTTTTGTTAAACATGTCTTGTGTCTTTGAAATACAAAAGTAAATCCAAACAAAAGGGCTCAGTGGGAATTAAAATGCATCGATTCTCAGGGAAGGCGTAATGGGCCTCTGCTAAAAGCTTTTGTCAGCGTTCGCACGCGTGGCTTTCTCTTCCACGGGCCCGGGCCCCTCCGCACCGCCTGGACTGTCCAGCCTCGGACACGTCAGGGCTTTGCCCACAGCCCATGTGTCGCATGTCAGAAGCATCCCATCGTCTCATGGTCAGGAAGAACACGCGCAGTTCTATTTCTTGCAGACATTCCACGTGAAAGAGAGACAATATTCCCAATCAGTCCTTTTGGTGCTGAGCACCATGGTGCTCTCGCTGGGTGGGCCTTGATGGTTATTCTTCTGTTGTCCCCAGTTCTGCCTCCAGTTCAACCACGTGACCAGTACTGACTCCCAGGAGGCTCCTGGAATTCCAGTTTAGCCACAGCAAGTGGGGCTTTGAGGGCTGCAGAGAAGCCCTTCCGCTCTCCTCACTTAATGGGTGCGGTGTGTGTGTGTGTTTTCCCCTGCCCCTTTGCAGTCCTGGCATGCAGCTCCGTCAGGACCATTTGCCGGCCTCTCTCTCTCCACCTCGTGGGCCGGCTGCTCAGGGACCACCGAGCCAGCCAGATCTGCTCCACAGCAGCGTCGCTGAGGAGAAGCAATGGGACGGGGCGAAGAGGGAGGGAGCATGTCTCCATCACGGGGGCACTCAAGAAATGCCTCTGCTTCACTTTCCAGAGCAGGTAGGCTCTCGGCACGAAGGAGCAAGAGTGCCACCCTGCTCACGCTCCGTGTGTGCACAGCTGCACGCGAGTGGTGTGGGAAGACTGGATGGGGGTGCACCTTGCGTGGTGGAGAGGAACAACCTGCTCCAAAAGCAGTGAATCAGCCGGAAGCGGAGGCTACGGCTCCCAGTTCCCTGGACTCCTGAGGCAGCAGAGCACCTGAGCAGAGCCGGCACTGTGGTTCCATTGACCGTTCCATCCCCTGACCATCGCTTGCTTTTAGGGAGAGCACAGGGAAACTGGCCACGCTGCCCTGGTGTCCATGCAGGTGTCCAAGGACAGGCTGGACGTGCACATGGTGGGCATGCCGTGAGCGGAGCCGGCTGGTGCCGGAGGTCAGACTAGAAGGCCCGGGAGGCCCCTTCTGACTCACTCTGTTTCTCTGTTTCCGTCGGGCCTTTCTTGTGTTCCTTTCCCACAGCTCAGCTCCTAGGCATTGGCCAGGGCTTCTCCCCAGGTCTGGTGCTCTCTCACCCTCTTCTTCAGTCCTTGAAATTTCTCTTCTCCAGGGTCAAGTCCCTGGTGTCTGCTCACAGAGTAATTGTGAAATTATTATGGTTGGTGATTTTAATTTAAATTGGATGGAGAAATGTTGTACCACGGCTGACTCATTTGCTATGGATTTTCACTTAACCAAATTGATTAGTCAACCAACTAGACTTTACTTGAAAGTTGTAATCATTCATTATTAGATCTAATTTTCATGTCTCTCCAAGACTATGTTGAGGCATTAAACTGAAAAAGGCTCTCATGAAGTTACAATTGGAAGGGACCAGCAAAGATGTAGACCCTGGGCATGGAGGGCGCCATCCCCAGTCACTGCTCTGGCGTCCCTGAGCAGCCGGTTTCCCGTCTGGACGGCGGCGAAACGCTCGCCTCGCATGCAGGGGTCTGTCTGGAGCCCAGTCCGTTGCTTGGAACTTTGTGCGGGGGAAAGTGGCCGCTACATGCCCCTCTCGCTTCTCTCTGCCAGCAGACAAGGTATGAGGAGGAGAGCCGTGGCTGGCAGCGTTTTTCCCATGGGGACCCTAGCAGCAAATCCTGCCCTGCCTGGGAGTCGTTCTGGGAAGCCATCGCTTCCCCGCCCCTTGCCGGCTTGCCCACTTCCCAAATCCCGCTGCCTGCCCATGTTCTGCACCAGGGCCTGGCAGATTGGCCTTTCGCTCTGACCCCGCACAGCCCTTTCTGTGCCCTTTCCTAGAGGGCAGCAGGCCCCCAGGGGAGCCGGTGCTGCTCCAACTTTGTGCGCAGCCCTTGGCTCTGCGGTGGCGTCTCGGAGACGTTAAGCAGCCGGAGCAGAGGGGCGATGGGCGTGAGCCGGTTCCCAGGCATAGTTTGTCTACCAGCTTGCTTGTTGCATCGCTTAGTCCTGGACTGGGCGCTCTCTTGCTCTGAATCAAATGTAGCTTTCATCAATTTATCTTAATTCGGTGAGAAATTCGGTTTGCACTTAAATTACCGCCCCTGCCCCCCACACCTCCATCGCTGCATCGCTATCGTGGCTTAGTCTCCTCATTCCCACTCCAGGGCAAGCTTTGCGAGTTGCGGCTCACCTCAAAGGCCGAGTGAGATGGCAAACGTTGGAGGTCAGCGGGAGGCCCACACAGCAGTACCTGAGTGTGACTGCACCACCGGCTCACAGTCCTCGGACAGGTGGCGCAGGTGTCTGTGCAGAGTACTGCGCATCCTGGCGGCCAGCAGCCGCTCTGGGCCTCCTTGCCCATGTGCACACGCCTTGGAGCCTCTGCAGCAACGGGGGAGATGGACACACTTTTGCGTCAAAGCAGTGAGCGACCAACCAATTTGTTGGCACGCTTGCTTGGCATGCTGGCCTGATACAGGAAGCAAGAGCCTGACAGCATCGCTGGTAGCAGACACAAGGAGCATCGCGACGCACGCAGCCCGCCAGCCCTCCTTCTGCAGTGCCGGCACCGGGCCTGCAGTCGCCCGAGAGCCAAGGCAGATGAGGAGGGACCGTGTGTTCTGCCTGTGGCAGGCGGGTGTCCATGTTCAACCGTCACTCCTAGTTTATCCTCCGAAATGCCATCGGGGAGCCCAGGTGGGTGGCCAAGGTAAGGGATAATGGACAGGCAACAAACATGTTTTACGAGAGATTCCTTTGCTTTGTCTGGTGCCACTCCCTTGCTCCAGAAGATGGGCTTTCTAAAAACCACCCAGAACTTTCTAGAAGCTCTTCAAAATGGAAGCAAAATTTCAATTGTGCAAACTCCACGGACAACAGTGAAGCTTAAGAATGCAATCCATCAATCTCTCTTTCTAGCATTTACAAAAACAGGTTTCTCTCTGACTGACTGACTGAAAAGAGAAGCTGTTTGATAACGGAATCAGACACCAGGAGAGGTTTCTGCGCATCGGCCCAGGCACAAAGCTCTCTCGCAGGAAGCTTTTGTCCGTGAGCTCACCTCTGATGGGTACATTATTTTCATTTTTGTATGAATGTGCATTTGCTGTAGCTCGCGTTCTGAGAGGAGACGATCCCAACAGGTGTTAAGATAATAGCAGCAGAAAACGTCCTTTTCTTCTGCCCTCAAAAATTCGTAGCGGTCTGCTTCCATACCCTCTGGAACCAACAATGAAACATGGAATGTTGTCCATTTCGGATCTTACAAAGCGTTTTGTAGATGTCTATTTTCCCCCTAACATTAAGAATCTAAGAAAAGCCCTGGAAAACCATAAGGTGGACCAGGGTGAGGCCTGGCTGGTCCCTGATCCTTCAGATGAAAGGTTGCTGCATCGTGGAACGAGGGCGACAGGACGTGAGCGCAGAATCTTGCTTTGGCGGTTTGGAAAGCAGTGTGGCTTGGCGTGCAGCGCTTTGGCGCTTGCCCAGCTGAACTTGGACCTGGAGCAATGCATGGCTCCAGGGGACCCCAAGGGCTGTTCCCCCATGCTTTCCAGGACTGGGATGTCAAAAGGAGACCACAACATCCCCCTTGCTCTTTTCCAGAGTGCTGCCTGTGCTGAGGGGATGAACACTGACCAGACTTCGGACAAATGGGTGCACGGGGTTTTGCGCAAGAGTCACCGTTGCAGCAAGAGCGGGGCGGATGCAGCCCCTGAGCTGGCCCTCCCACCCCTACCCCGCAGCAGCCTCACTGCCGGACCCGATTCATTGATCGTTTTCCGGGAGAGGGAAGGGCCTGCAGGGGGCCATGTGCCGAAAACCACTTTGCAAGCAAGCGAATCTCGGTGCTCTGGAGCCACGAGAGATGCCATTTTAAAAATTGCCTTTATTTTACCTGCATTGCGTTTTTCCAGAAAGTGCCTGGGAGCGCACGGCTGGGACGCAGGGTGCTGCTCTGCATGGAAAGAAGGCTCCCCACAAGTGTCCGGGAGTCACCCCCCCCCCCACTCTGCAGATCAGAGTTTGCAGAAGAGGGTTCCCCGCCCCGTGCTTGATGGGAGGACAGTGGGCATCGCTCGAGATGCAGCCTAGACGTGCCCCTACAAGGGAAGCCTGCACGAGACCAGGCTGGGCATGTGGAGCTCTGTGCCAGGGACCTGGAAAGCTGATTGTGGATGGAAGAGCAGCTGGCTTATTGGAGAGGGCTGGGGGAGGCCAGTTTCCTGGAGGGCCGCTCTCCACCTCCTCGGCGGCCAGTCCCCAAACACGCAAGAGCAGCGACGCCCGCCTTGCGCCCCCCGTCAGCGTCTGTGCATGGACCAGCCGCCAGCAGCTTAGGCGGGGAGCAGGCGAGTGCCACCGCATCTTGGCGGGCGCAAGACCACACGTGCGTTTTATGCTTTGCTGGTTTCTCCTTGTAACGAGTGCGCTGAAGAGTCGGAGGCGCAACTGCTCCGCAGCAAAGGGACGACCCAATTAAAGCCTCTCCGACTCCGTGTGCTAATGAGGCCTTCCTTCGCTTTCACCGAGTGGGCGTTTGATGGATTGGGGCCCCGAGCAAGGCTGGAGCTGCGCCACGTTCCGGGCTGCAAAGTGCTTCTCTCCCCAGGGCAAGCACGTCTTCGGCCGCCCTTGAAGGCGACGCCAAATGGTGCCGGACGGGCAGGGCAAGCTCTGGAGACGCCCTTGGCTCTGCGTGCAGGAATCCGCGTGCGCCTTCCCCTGGCTGCTTGCCTTGAAAGCATTTTCTGTGCAAGCACTGGGGCTGAGGAGGGTGCAGACGTTTGCGGGGAAAAGAGGGAAAATGGCACTGGCACCTGGGGACGGAGCCCCTGGACAAGATGGCCACCAAGGGACCTCCCCCACCTGCTGCCCCTGCTGGCTGCTGGCCTGGGAAGCCAAGCGGGGCCAGCTGAGCTGGGGAGTGGGCACGCAAGCCATTCTGCATGCTGCTCCCAGATGGCAGCCCCCTCGCCGTGGGGCAGCCCAGCCCAGCCAGTTTATGAAGGAAAACGTCGAGGCCCCTTTGGCTCCGGAAGATGGATCTCTGCGGAGAGAGGGGCTGGGGCGGAGACGCCTCCGTCACGTTGCAGAGGGAGCCCTCTGCAGCTTCCCGTCGGAGGCGGACGGCAGCCTCGCTCTGCCCCTGGCTTCCCAGCACTAACAAGAGGTGTCCAGGCAGGAGCACAGCCGGGCAGGCGTCGGTGTGGGCCCGGGTGCCGGGGAGGCATGATGAATGCACGGCGTTCTGCAGACGAAATATTAAACTCACCGATTGCAGTGGAGGCCCTTTTGTGAGCCACAGAGATGGGGAATTATGCTGAAGCGACGCATTGCAAATCGCCCAGCGCCAGGTGGAAAAGGATCCTTTTTATCTAGCTGGCCTGAAAGATTTTTTCAGTTGTTTGGTATGCAGGCATTTCTTGGAGAGAGTGGGGAGAGAAGACAGCAATTCTTGAGCTGATTGGCAGCAGTAAAGATATTTCTTGGTTTCCCCACATTCTTCCCCTCACAGAAGCGCCCTCCGACTTCGTATTTTCCATTGCAGAAGAAGATGCAACCTGGAATGCTTTCCCCACGGAGACTCCTTCGCCTTGGTGGAGCGGCAGCGCTGCAGTGCCACAAAAGCAGAAACAAGCAGCCCGAGGTCGAGCCAAAGCAGCAGGCGCACCGTGTGGAGCGTGGCCTTTTGCCCCAAGTGCACCAGGTCGTGTGTGCTCATTCCCTGCAGAAGGTCAAGCTGTGAGCGTTTGGTACCCTGAGAACTTGGCTGGCTGACAGCTTTGCTCCCCGACTCCTGTCCCGGCCCTTGTGGATCTGTAAGGATTGGCCTGTGGACCCGAGGCTGTTCCCCTGCCCCCCAAGCATCCTCGCGCTTATCAGTCACAGTGTGCTAAAGAGGGTTGTAAGGAGAAGGCGGTTGCATCTTTCCAACATCTGAAGAGCCCTCCCTGCTACGTGGGACCGGTGCCTTTGTTTCAAACCTCAGCCTCCTTCCTGCGGAATCAAGCAGGCTCAGGCCTCGCCAGATGCTTTGCAAGGAGGGGCTTGTCCCTTAGGGATTTTTAAAGGCTGCACATCTGCGGAGGCGTCTGCCAATCCGGAGCTTCCCAAAGTTCTACTAGTCCCTAGAACTGCAAGGATGAAGAACGGTAGATCTTTAAGGCGACGGTGGATTGCCCACATTCAGCAGTGTGAAAACTGCTCAGAAGCGCCTCAAACGCACCTGGATAGGTGGAAAGGGAAGGCAGGGAGGAGAAAGAGGGATGGCATCTTCCACTCCGTTCTCCTCCTCTAAAGGAATTAAAGAATGTGCCACAGTTTCGTTCCACTTGCGTTCATGCGCATTCGTGAAAATCGAGTGAAATGCTTGTCTGCAAGTCCGTGGTGACCATCCTGTCGGAAGCCGGATGCACAGGCCAGATCCTTGGGGAATCTCTTGGGGGTTTGTTCAACATCTTTGCCTCTAGTGGTGCGGCCATGGCAGGGCCATGGGGACAAAGTCCATGGCCCCCCAGCCAGCCCCCCAAAGGAGTTGGAGGAGCAGGCGATGGCGGCGCCTGGCCGTCAGGAAGGGTAGGAGGCGTTTCAGGGTGTTCAGGCATTTCAGCAACATTCCTGCTAGAAGTCCCTATAACCTTGCCACCACACGGCCCTTGCCTTGTTGACATGGGGTCACCCCACAGAAGGCCTTCGGTGGAAACCACGCCTCTCCGACACACTCGCCAGAAGGCGTGGTTTCCACCGGAGGCTCTGCAAAGAACGGGCGGCTGTTTCTCTGCCCTGCCATGGGCCCCGTGAAGGGAGGCCTCTTCTGCACCACCGGATTCACGGCGGGGCTGCTGCAGGCAGGAGCTTTCCCCGGGAAGCAGCTTCTGCTTCCGCCAGCGCTCCCTCTTCTGTAGTGCTGCAGCTACATCCCGAGCACGAGCAACTTGGGCCAATTTTTGCTGTTCCAAGACAGAGAAGAAGAACATCTGGTCCCACAAATCCCTTCCTGATTTCCCCTTCGCTCTCACTCAGCGTCTGGGTTAAGCAGGGCCCCTCTTCAAGCTGGTACGGCGGTGTTGCATCTCGGAACAGTTTCAGCTGGAGGCTTGGAGGCAAGAGCTGGGGGGGACAGTGGACCAAGAGCTCCAAATTGGCCGTGGCCCCCGGTGCCCAGACCCTGCCAGGCCTGGCCCCCCTCCTGCATCAGAGGCAGGAAGGGGAGTGGGGTGGGGTGGGTTAGAGGCAGGAGGGGGGGGGGAGAGAGAGACGGATTCCATAATAGCAAACACCTTTGCGGCAGCTCATTAAAATCAACTGGGTTTCTGAAGCACAGCAGGGCACTTGTGTGGATAAATACTGCAATCTCAGAGACTGAAGTATTTTCACATCTGAGTTCCTTCTGCAGTGATGGGCCCCCCTCCTTTTCTAACCCTCTTCTCCCTCCTTCCCTCACAAAGAATTTTAGCTGATGAGTTCAATTAGCTGAGCCATCAGCAAGCAGGGCTGGCCGTGGGGAGGCGTTCCTCTTTTCACGTTGCTTTCTCCATGTTTTGCACATCATGTCACAAACCAGAGGAAAATGAGAGGGTGATGAGGGCAATGCAGGTTTCCAGGGGAGGGAAGCGGCAGACAATTGGAGGCAGGCAGCGGCGATGGAGGGAGAGCCGCTCCCAGCCTTCCGCCTCCTCCCGGGTTGGCCACTTTGGTGCCTGGTGGGAAACACGGTGGAGGTTCCTCCTCACTTCCCATTGCGACGCTGCTCGTGGTCCTCAGAGGAGCTGAGACGCCCCATCCTCTTGGGCTCAGCTGCTCTGGGTGTCGTGTGCTCAGGCTAGAAGGGCATAAACACACAGTTAAAATCATAAGAACAAGAGGGGTGTTTTACCCATCCAATTTTGGGAGGGGAGGGAGCATTTGGCATGTCGAAAGCATCACTTCTGGGCACAGCGTCTGGCCAAGGGCCATCCATGCTCCGTGTTCAAAGGGCTTCACTTCAGAGAGGACTCCACACGCGTGTCAGTGGGCCCGTTTTGGAAGGGCCTGAGGGGCTTCTAGAGGGGCTCAGAGGAGCTCCTCCGTCACTTGCGGTCTCCCTAGAATCCCCCCAAGCGCCTCAGATCCCGCCTTCCCTGCGGTGCCCACGGCACCAAGTGGCTGCAGGCAGCCCCAGAGCCCCTGAGCTCCCCTGAACTGCCCCCGGGGCTTTTTCCCCCCCTGGTCCCACCAGCAGCTCCAGGGCGGTTCCGCATCACCACGTTGCGGGAGGAAAGTGGCTGCCCACTGTCACCCTCCGCCTGCAGGTCGTGCGCCCGCCCCAGTAGCACCTTTTCGGCCTCCCAGCAGGTGGCCAGCCTGGCCTTTGTCCTCCCAGTCCTCCCTGCATCGCACTCTCCACTCTCCGCACGGTTTTCTTTAAATGCCCCCCTTCCCCTCCTCCTTGGAGCGGCGAGAGTGAGCTAATGCACCAGAGATGTGAACTTTAGCAGAATGGTAGCATAATGCTGACAATAACGCTTATTCAATCGTTCAGATATCTTAACAGCCCCGATAATGCCATCGGAAAAATGCCCGTCTCTTAAGTGCACTCCATCACGCCAAGCTGACCTACTTGCTCGCTCTCTGAAGAGACATTATTCCAGAGTGTGGACTCTCCATCTCTCCCCGGCCTGAGCGAGGTGCAGGCTTCACAAGCCCGGAGCCTCACGGCCAGGCTGGTCACTGCCCCGGCTTAGACACCACAAGGCCGTCCCATCTGCTTTTCAGAAAGCAGCTGTAGCCACCGAGGCTGGAGGTTCCGGCTGGAGCTCATGCCAGGGCCAACCCGAAGCACCTGGATTTCATAGGCCCAGGCAGGACCTAGCTCAGGCTTAGCCGGGTTAGCATTGCGTTAGCAAAACCAGCTCAGCTCTTGCAAAGCTGCTGGAGGCAGTGGCTCAGCTCTTGCAAAGCGCCCGTAGAGGAGGATGGTGAAGCTGACCAGAACGAAGTCCTGCGTTGGAAGACGGGAGGTGGGGTGGGAGTCATTGCGCAAGCCCTGGGCAGTGGTCCGAGCTACTCCAGAAGGAGGGCAGGGCGGGGGCTGGGACAATCAAAGGCTTTTCTCCCAAAATCTCTTGCTCCGCTTTGTCCCGACTGTGTCAACGTCCTACTCAGTCTGGCCTCAGCCTGTCCCTTAGAGGACAGATGGCCGAGCGTGGAGATGGCCTTGAAGGGGCTCTTAACAGTTTATTGCCCAACATTTTAAACTTTACTCAATTATTATTTTTAATTTACATTATATCTATGCCACCATATAGCCAAGGTTCTCTGGGCATTTCCTGAAACAGAGCTAAAATCAGGAAATGTGCAGACATAAAACCTAAAATAACTAACCAACCGCACACACTGCCCACTCCCACCCCAGCAACAGCAGTGCCAGGAGCCTGAAAGCACAACACAGTTTTAAAGACAGAAGCATTAACCTCTCTGAGAGTGAGGAACTCCAGTGATGAAGTGTCAGCCTACGAGCAAATTAAACAACCGGGCAAGAAGGTAAGTGCTTTTTACTGATCTTCATATAAAGCTATACCTATATTAATTACTCCGGTAATCATGCCAACGGATAGACTATTAGCTGAAGCCAGGGCAACTAAACAACTAAAAGAGCGAAACAACAAAAAGTAAATCTGCCACCCTCTCCAAGCAGAATAAAGAAATAAAATAAAAACCCATAAACCTCTAGGCTTCTCGGTGTTAAAGAGGGTGTACACTGCCCATGTACTGATTGGATCATATTGCATTCAAGTTCTGATGGAGATGTTAAATTTCTCAGTGTCTGAAATGACTGTGTCCTAGAACAGTTGCTCATGAAATCTTCCAGACGAGAAGTGATCCTGAATTTAATCCTAGTGGGGTTGCCTCGGACATATTACAGGAGGTAAATGTTGAAAACTGCTTGGACCACAGCACTGTCAGATTTAATATACAACTTGGTGGAAGATTCTAAAGAGGCCAGCTCCGTCGCGTTTGCCTTTGAAAGAAGAAACTTTTTAAAAATGAGAGCACTGGTTCAAACAAGTTGAAGAGGGGAGTCAAGAGGGTTAAGGCCCTTCTAGATGCTTGCTGATCACTCCAAACCACAATAATGGAGACGCAGACAGTGTGAGCGCCGCAAGTTGGGAAAGGCAGCGTGAGGTCCAAGGGGTCACCAGCATGGTTAAACAAGAGGAGTCAAGGAAGCTATTAGACGCTTTCTTCAAGAAATGGAAATCTTGTCCAAGTCGGGATAACAAAAGGGAGCGCGGACTTGCAAGAGGCGCCCTCAGGAAAACAATGAGAGGAGCAAAAGGAGTATTTTGAAAGGTTTATTGCTAATATAAAGACCAGCAATAAAGAGTTCTTTAAAGATAAATACACCATTGGATGATAATAGAACTAAAGGAGGGGAAGGCGATTGCAGAGAAGCTGAATTTTTTCCCCCTCCCATCTGACCTCCCAGCGGATGCTACAGAATAGATGCCTGTTCCTGAACTGATGAATTTGAGAAAGGAATCGGAGGAATTAAAGCAGATACTAGTGACAAAAGAAGAAAGTCTCAATCTTATTGACAAACTTAAAATTAATAAATCACCAGACCCAGATGGTACCCATCCTAGCGTTCATAAAGAGCTCAGAAATGAAGTTGCTGACCTTATCAACATATTTAACATATCCATAACATCAGCCTCTGAAGCAGAAGATTGGAGAATGGCCAGTGTAACCCCAAAGGTGGACTGGGGAGAATCCAGGGAGCTACAAGGCAGCTCGCTCAACATCTGCTCTGGATGAATTGCTTGGAAGCATCACTGAAGAGAACCCGTAAGCTCAGTGGAGGGACAAGTCCTGTTGAAAAGCAACCAAGAAGGCTTCTGCCCACAAGCCAGGTCTCCTCATCCCTTGTTTGTGTCTTGCACTTTTGTACCAAGATTAACACTTCTCCGCCAAATGTGTTCTTCTTGTGTTTAGACCAGAGTTCCAGCCATCTCGATCATGTTGAACCTTGAGCCTGCCTGCGCGGTGAGCCCCCCCGTCCGCTTGAAGGCACAGGTGGTCGGGCTGGTGTGGAGAGTCTCTGAGTGGCTTAGGCTGGGGTACCGAACTGCAGAGAGAGCGCCTGGCGACAATTAGCCACGCTCTGGTAAGTGCTCATTTGGATTACTGCAACTTATTATAAGTGGGACTGCCTTTGAAAATGGTCCAGAAACCTCAGCTGTCAGGAAGAAGGCTGTGCGATTGTTAACAGCGACGGGCCAGTATCACAATATCACTTCCATTCTTCTGCGAAGTGCCCCGGCCTCTAGTCTGTTTCCAGGCCCAGTTCAGAGGACTGGTTTTAATGTTCGCTGTAGCTGCATTCTGCTCAGCAAATTCTGCACGGAGCAGGGAGCCGGAGCAGGCGACCTCCACAAGTCCTCCTAAATCCAAAATGCTATAATTCGGTCTCCACTTAAAGCTATTCCTTAAAATTGCCTTTAAAGCAATGATACGGACTGATCATAACACTGGGGAAGACAATCCTGTTAGGGACAGTTGAAGGCAGATGGAAATGCAAAAGAACGACTGCGGGATGGGCCGATTCCCTCAAGGAAGCCACGCACTTGAGCTTGCAAGAGCCAAGCAGGGCTGTGAAGTGCGGGACATGCTGAAGGGCATCCGCCCATAGGGCGGCCATGAGTCCCAGCAAAAGCATGCATCCCAGGGCCTCATCCTGGCATCCTTTAGGGTGACAAAGCCGGAAGCAATGCCGCAGGCAGGGTGGCACCTGACACACGGCACTGTGGAGAGAGGGAAGGGGGAAATCGTGCTCCGAAAGTCTTTTGAATCCAGGCTGGCGACAGTCTCTGCTCCCTGCCTCCCCCCCCCGGCCCCCACTTCGACTGGACTGATCACTGTGATTTCTTTTTTCACCTTTCCTGATAAAAAAGTTAAATTAAGAGCCAGCTTGCAGCTCTATGAGCAGAGGTTCTTTTTTCCAATATGGGAGAGTTCCAAATTAAACCTTATCTCCCACCAGCCACAAATTGAATCTTCCGTGTGACGATCAGATGTGAAGAAGACCAGTGTAGCCAGAGCAGTTTCAAAGCACCAGCGCCTGCAACGCGTCAGCCCTCCGCTCGATTTGGCAGAGATTGGAGAACTGCCCTGCCTGCCCTGACCCAGCGCCGGAGGCGTCCGACGGGCCCTCCCCACCCGCTGTCCTGTGCCCGCAGCTCCAGAGCGGCACCGGGCCCCTGGCAGTCTCGCACACGACGCTCTTGCTGCAGGGTGCGATCACCGGTCCCCGCACACATGCCTTTGGGTGGAGCGCATGTGCATGGCAGAGAGCTGTGAGGCAGCTCCCAGAGTCCCCAGGAAAGACGTGTGTGTGTGTGTGTGTGTGTGAGGATTTGGTTGGGATTTCAAGAGGCTTCATTCATTGCCCTGCTATCATGCTGTACAAACAAGCAAGGCACTTGTGTTGGCTATAGGACCAAATCCAGGTTCCATCTTGGTCTAAGGCCTTCCTTTGGCCAACCAAGAGGAGACCAAAATGTGCTATCTTTTCATGGAGGGCTATTAGGGTTTGTAGACAAATCATAGTTTTAAGGTCACTCCTGGGGACCCTCTGCAGCTCAGAGCCCTTTGGAAATTCCACCCCTTTGGAGCACTTTTGGGGTCTCCCCCTATTATTTGAATATGCTTCTGAAGTCCAGAGCAGGATGGGCAGGAGCTGTCGTCTCCCGGCCCCGATGGAGGCGTCACAGAGGTGGTGCAGATCTGACTTCTGGTCCACTTGTTTCTCTTCCATCGTCATGGCCAACGGAGCTCTGGGTTGCCCAGGCTGATGGTGCATGCGGAGGCAGATGGGTAGAGAGGTTTGCCTTGCAACCGGAACTTGGGGGGCTAAGGGGCTGCTTCCTTCCTTCCATCCCAAATGACTCAGATAATTCTCCAGGTTTTGTCTTCCTGGGCAGCGTGAGGGAGAAAGGCAGTGAGCGACCTCTTTCAGGTATGCAAAGATGGACGCAGGAGATGAAATTGTCTGTTGGTAAATCTCACTTTCTTCTGTCATTTTCTTTGCATGTGCAAATTGGTCTTGGTGGAAATTAATCTGATTTTGTTATACTCTCTTTAATTTGTCAAGATCGTCTTTCTTCACCGGTGAAAGAGAAGACTGCTTTGGAGAACTGTCACAACCGGATCGGTTCCTGCGCCCCCCCGCCCCGCACTCCCCTTCCCTTGGAGAGCCCCCAGTGGAGCCGTCCTTATCAATTAGACTCATTTGCATGCCGATGAGGTTTGTCATTCGAGTTTAGCCAAATTTGCAATAATCCTGACAGAGGGAGCTGACCCTTCATGTCTTTTCGCTTTACAATGCAGCTACGTGAAGGAGGGCTGTGCTTGAACGAGCAACGAATGAGGTTTATTTTGCCCGGGTCTCTTCTCAGATGAGGCCTTATTAGACCAAGGAATATTTTAAAACTTGGGCTGTAATTGCAAAACAAACAGACTCCTTCTCGCCACTTTCCTCCCCCGTTTCTCACTTTGCCAGCATCTCATGGCGGTGGGTATTAAATAGGAAAACCTTGTTCTTCTAATTAAGGCCAGGTTTGATTTCTGCATTCTCTTCTGTCAGGGAGCCTTTAGTCTTTTGGAGGTATTCTTCTGCATGAGTTACTTAAGCTTACTGGAACACCTATTTATAGTCAGCTCCCCCATAGTGATCTCTCTGAATTAAAATTATAAAGGAGGAAACGGTGGGCTGGGGGAGAGTGGCTGCAGCGAGGAAAAGCATCGTTCGGGCGACAGGCGCTGCGCATTAGGGGAACCAGGCAGCCGCACTCCCACGGGCATGAAAAGCAGGCGAGAAAGAGAAGCGTTTTCAGCACGAGCTCGCGGCGTCATGATACGGCGCCCTTGCCTTTCGAAAGCCACACCTGCACTTGTTCCCCTCGGGCTGTGCAGCTGTGGGCTGCAGGTGCACCTCTGCCCCGCTAGGCTTTCCCACGCTTCACCTGTGCACCTGGGGCCGGCCAGGTGTACCGATGGGGGGCCCGTGAGGCAGGGGCAAGATGTTGCACAAGAGGAGCATTTCGTGCCATGCCTGGCAGGGAGCGCATTAGGACAAGGAGCCAGCCGAGGCTTTCCTGCCTGTCCCCTAGGGTGGCTGGGTGTCCCATTTTTCGGAGGACGGTCCTCTCATTGAAGAGCTTTTGGGGGGCAGTCCTCTATATGGAGGCATCCTCTATTTGAAGGCCTCTCCAATCCAGGTCAGCAAGCCGAGTAACAGGCACCCCAGTTGTCTGCCAGTCTTCCACGCCGTGGGGAAATGTATCGTGTTGCTGGGAATTATTTGTAAATTGGCACCTATGCATTCAATGACCACATGCCGATTTTATGCAGTTCTATGCCCCCTTTGCCCTCTTTTGGGGGGTAGGAGTGGCCACCTGCCCTCAAGGGCTGAAGCTGGTGGAGACAATCCTGGCCGGGATCCTGAGGCAGGAAGAGGGACAGTTCCCCGGGGCCAGAAGGGGGCAAGTGCCTCGCCAGGGGCCAGGCACCGAGCGGCCCCCCCCCTCCCGCGCCGCTCCGCTTCACTGCCGGCTGCTGTACGTCGGCACTGGCACCATGCCCAGGAGAATGAGGAGCAACAAAGGGAAGGACGTGTCTTTCGGCTGCAGCTTGTGGGAGATAAGGGGAGGCCAAGGTGTGCTACAGGCAAATTCATCCTGTTGGTATCATTAAGCAGGCACGTGAACGAAGGCTGTGATTATGTATTATCCCCAACACAGTGACTAACAAAGAGCAGCTGGGGAAGAGAGGACGGGTTGCTCCGGAGCCCCGGCAACAGCGGACTGGGGTGCAGGGTGGCGGGAGGGCCTTCTCTCTGTCCCTTTGCACGGTGCCCCTAAGTGCCCTTCCTCGGGCTCCAAACTTCCGTGTGAGTTTCCGTAGCAGCCTAAAATGGGCACTCTGGGAGCAAGTAGCAGAGCTGAAGGGCTGCCCAGGCCAGGCAGCCGGGCCCAGCTCCACCCCGCGTCCCGTCCCCTTCCTAATGACGCCTAAGGTGGGTCTTGCCCTTCACAGAAGCGGCACGAGGGGCAGCCTTTCCACTGAGCCGCCAGTCGCCACTGGAACATCCCATCCTGAGAGGCATGCCATGAGCGGAGCCAGCTGGTGCTGGAGGTCAGACTAGATGGCCCGGGAGACCCCTTCTGACTCGCTCTGTTTCTATGTTTCTATGTTCCTTATTTGCCGGTTTTATGTGGAACATTTCCAATCTGCCCCATGGCTCCAGGCTTCCGTCATCCCGCCACAGGGCTCATGGCAGGCTCCTTGTGGGCCCCCTCCCGGTGGAATTCATCGTGCAGCTGCGGGCCACGGCCTGGAGCCAAACCCAAGGAGCGGGCCAGTGTTGCAGAAAGGTGCTTGCAAGGAGGCATGGTCCCGGCACTGCCCGGGCACGGAGGCCGTGCGCCGTGGGCTGTTTCCATCCTTCCCAAACTAACCAGCCAGAGCTTGAGATTTTGCTTTATTATTGTAGCTCTTTTTATCTTCCATTGTTCACCACTCCAAAATCTCTATACTATAACAAGGAGCATTGTATAACTCTTGCAAATAAATGCTCAAAGGGCTAAATTAGCATGCATGACATATCTCCAGAAACTCTTCCAGGTTTAACCTTAGAAGAGGCAAACAAAGAAGGATGCCAAAGCATCTACAGAGTGCCGTTTACAATTAACTGCAGCCCACAGTGACAGGACGCAGAGATGCAGATTTTGTAAAGGGGTAGTGGAGATGAAATTTGACACGTTTCCCTGTGTCCACAGTGAAATTGTAGCTTAAGCAAAGGTGCCCAAACCCTTAAATTCTGTATGCTGGTAAAAGCGGACCTGGGCAGAAATCTCGCTACAGTTTCTTGAGAAAGCCTGGCTGGGGGATTTTTCTGAGGAAATGCTTGCCTGAAAATCTGACTGGTACTTCCAGAGAAGTCTTCTTATTTTCCTGGGATCCGAATAGTTGCAAAATTTGCAAGGCCAGACATTCGCCCTGCCAACAAGAAGCATCCCAGAGCGCCTTTCCATGGCTCATTTTGACTCTCTTTTGGCCGGCTTTAAAAGGGACAACCTTGGTCACAAAGAGCCAAGGGAGGCTGTCCCCAGGGATGCTGAGCTGGCTTCTCCACAGCCCCCCGGCTTCCCCCCTTCCCCATTTCCTTTCTCACACACTCCTAATTTTGAGCCTTGAACATTTTTTAATGGCAGCCTTCATGGTTTGATGGAGGATTTTACACTAATGCAAGGCATTACCTAGTTCATTTGGCTAGAAGAGGGTATAATTTTGCACGGTCAAAGTCGTTGCTATTTGAGCTAAAAGTTCCATTATGCAGCGCCACCCACCCACCCGGCTTCTGAGAGCCAGGAGAGATAAGGGGGGCTTCCGTGATGGGTGGCCTGAGCAATGCGTTCGGAGGATCGTCCTCAGTCTGCACTGGGTGGGGGAATGTGGGAGAAGTGCCAGGGGATGGGCGAAGAGGAGCTTGGGCATGGTGGTGGGCCGGGTCAGGGGCTGATGGGTGGGTGGGTAGAGGGAGAAGTTCCTTCAGGCAACTTCCTCCGAATCTGCTGGGAGCGCAAACATCCCTTGACCAAGCACTGGGCTGCATTCCCGACGAGCGAGAGCCAGCCAGGAATGGGGGGCTGAACGAGGTGGCACCGCTGGCAGAGCGGGATTACGGGCCTCACACGCGTCCACGTGGGCACAGGGCAAGGCCCGAGGCACCTCATGCCCGGGCCTCCCAGAGTTTGCCTTATTGCCTTGGGAAAGGGGCGAACAGCCATCCATTCAGCAGCGCAGCTCCTCTTGCGGGGATGGCGCCAGCTGAGCGGCTTCTTCCCCAGTTGGACACTCCCCAAAGGTGGCCTTTATTTCAAATATGCCTGCCCTTCTCGCCTGCGTCTCCCAGGGCTGCTAATGCAACGCTGCTGCTGCTGCTGCTGCTGCTGGAAAAGGCAGCCGCTGCCCAGACCTGGGACTTCCTACATGAAGTTTTGGAGCCAGCGCTTTCCTGGGGCGCCTCTGGATTCTTGGCAGGAGGAAGAGTGGCTCCCATCCGGGTGTTTTCCTGGGGGTGCCCCAGCCTTTCTCTTGCCCAAGCACCAGGTGGCGCTGTGGGATAGCAGAAATGCGCCTCAGGGATTCACGCTGCCTTTCTCAGATGCTGCCAGACCTCCCTTGACCTAAAAAGCGGTCGTGGGGATGGTCGCAAAGCCTGGGAGAGGCCCGGGAGGCTGGCGGCATGTGGCAATGCCCCCACAGGCTCCTGGAGAAGGGGAATCCATGCCTCGAGCAGAATCATCCTGTAATCCAAGAGCCACTACCTGGAAAGAGAAACGGAGAAGGAGAAGTGCTGGAGTGAGCGGGTTGCAGCTCCTCGAAGGACCAGCTGAGATGCAGCCAGTTCAAAGGAGGCGCCAGCGTGGCAGAGCTCGCAAGGTGGCCCTCCTGCCCTCCCTCCATGCCCCCTGGGGGAATGCGAAGGCCGGACTCCCTGCTACGCCAGCGGCAGGTTCATTTGCCTGATGAAGATCCAGAGGATGCAATTCCAGCGTCATTCTCCTGGGTCAGTATCCTGGCTCTCTCTGAAGTCAGGCTAGCGGTGCTCACGATCCACTGACCTCCATTGAGTTCTGGCCTCTATGTGCCATTGTTGTGTGTTCACCATTAATCTCTATCCCTCCATAGATATTTCCAGGTGGTGCACCTAAAGTGGGGAAAAAGGAGGACAGAAAAAGATAACAGGTGGCTGTGTACCATCCCAAGGGAGCAAGTGGAACACAGGAAAAATGGGGAGAATGAAGTAGATGTATAGGAAAACAATCCTGTGTTTCTTGGATCGATGTGATAGTTTAATGTTGTACTTGCAGAAACCCCTGGTACCTCAGAGCTGGAGGCTCCATTCTGTTGTCTGTCTACCTGCTTACTTGCTCACCTGCCTGCCTACCTACCTATCTAATAGATAAAAACACGTTTGGCTCCTTTGCCTCCACTACGTCCAGCTGGTGTCCTTCTACACTCCTGCTGTGATACGGAGCCGCAAAAATTTAATAAGAACCTCTCACCTGCCGTGTGAGCAGACAGTCCTGTGTCATCCGGCTCTGAGCAGATTATCCAGAAGAGCCTAAGCAGCCGCAGCCGGTGCAGACAAAGCAGCTTACACCTGGCTGCGAAGCCTGGGCTGATCCCCCGTCTCAGGACCACCCCAGAGGGGGCCACAGCAAAACTTGTTCCCCGCCAGGTGGGGACAGAGCTCACGGCCTTGGAGCGGCTCCAGATGCTCCAGAAACTGGCCTGCCAGGGCTCCAGACAGCTGCTCAGCCTAATCCTTTTGTTGAGCACAGCAGCAAAATAGATAATTGTCGGGTCTGCAGCGAGGAAGGTGAGCACGTCGTAAACACTTGGGGTGGCACTCGGAGCAGGACATCTGTGTGGGCCCCTCCCTCCAGGCTGGAGATGTGGAATCCAAGTGAGCACACGCGGGCTTCCTCTGTTGCTTTTCCTGTGGCTGCTGCACAAGCAACGCTTGTTCAGTTTTGGTGCTTTAAGTGAACAAATGCAACTGGACCGAGCAAACATCGGCCTCAGGGTTGGAGAGTTTTCAGCCACCATCGTAAAACCACGAATCACAGGACACATTCGAGCGCCTTGGAATACCAGCAGCGACATATAACCTGACGACCCGCAGTGTCCATTGCCTCCCTAGCTTTGCGAAAAAGGTGATTTCTGCAGCCGTGTTTTAGTCTTGTATCAAAGATCAGCACATGCAGTCACCTTTAATGACAGGAAATGTTCCCCTAAGCCTTCTGCTCTGACTTAGAGAGCTAGCGCAGGTTCTTATAACACACAGTTCCCATGAAGGATGCAGCTGCCGCAAGACCGTCTCCCACTGCCTGTGAGCCCTCCAGCCCCGGGCGTTTATCCAGAACCCACCAAAGATACCAGAATCGGGCGCGTTGGCATAAGCTCTGCAGCCCCGAGGAAATTTGCTTCTGGAAGCTTTCTGCACTGGATAATGCCAATCATAATGCACAACATCCTTGACTTCTTCCTGACCACAGATACAAAAGCATTACATCAATAGGCTCCTTTTAGTATCCCTGCCATCCAAGCAGGCTTTGTCTGAAAGCAAAGACCCGTAAAGGCTTTTCACAGGGAATAAAATGTTAATTCATAAAAATTAGATTCTGGAGCTGAATCGTTCTTTATAAAGCAGCACCATTGTGGAAAGTGGGTAATACGAATAACCTCCGTACCCAAATGTATGTCCTTTTGATATACTCGGTCTTTGATCAGCTTCGTCGCTGGTTCACGATCAGCTATTCTTAGCGGCTCTAGGGACGTGCCAGAGCGTGATAGCGAAGATTCAGAGTGGTGGCCGCCAACTGTTCCAACAAAGATTATGTGAGTGGCACACAACGGACATGTGTTGTAGCCCAGCCCGGATGACAATTAAGGTTGTTGGCCCAGTGCTTGCTCAAATGCCTTTTGTGCGCAATGACTCGCTGGTGAGGCAGAAGGAGCTCACGGATGCTCAGGGACCCGTCCGATTATTTCTTCACAAGTATTCTGCTGTATTTCAGCGCTCCTGTATACTGATGTGGTCAAAGAACGACCCGTGCGCAATGCAGCTGGTTTTGAAATAATTAGAATTGATCTTTCTTTCTTTCTTTCTTTCTTTCTTTCTTTCTTTCTTTCTTTCTTTCTTTCTTTCTTTCTTTCTTTCTTTCTTTCTTTCTTTCTTTC